>JAVBHU010000894.1:0-13972 GCA_034768395.1 Linum lewisii | reverse complement strand
AAAAGCTTAGATCAAAATCCCTAAGATTACTAGGGCATCGGCGATCACAAAACTGGCGACTTTCAAATTAATTCATTAAGTTCTTAGACACCTGCAAACTCCTTACCTTAGGTCTAAGTCCGCGAACGCTGCTCTATCAGAATAACAACCAAGATTAATTAAAACATTTGTGTGTTCACTTCTGCAACGGATAAACAAACTGGTGCACCTGATTGATTTTAATGAGTGCTTAGAATCAATTAACCTAAACGGTTCTACAAAAAGGTATAATCCATTGAATAGGTTAATTAATTGATTTGATGTTCTAAAACAGGCGGACGTTCGCCAACTATCCTTATTTTAACAAGACTCTAATTAGGTGATCAAGCTAGAAAAGAAACAACGATTAAGAACAAACCAATTATGAATTAAAAAACTGTCTGAATTAAGATCTAATTACCGCTAATCTGTGACTGCTTTAAAGCCCGGGGTCACTTAGGGTTCATCTAATCTAAGCTTAACAAGTTTACCTACTAATGTTCGAAATAAGAGAATCAAATATAACAAGAGAATTCATCATACAAAGGAAGGACAGAGGAAATCTGAACACTACAATAAAACAGGACATTTGTGGCGGTTTTTTTTTTGTTCAATATTGGCGGTTATAACCTCCAATACTGATACCACAGTGGCGGTTCACAACCGCCAATAATAGCAAGCACGACCGCCACAAATACGTCCGTCACAATGGACCATTTGTGGCGGTTAGAAACCGCCAATATTGACATCCATAATTTAAAAAAAAAATTGTTTCGCGTCTTGTAGGGTTGTGGGTCACGGAAATCGAAAATTTGACGGCAACGTTCTTAGATTTGGGAGGGGAGGGAACTGTGTCGGCGAGGGTTTCTAGATCGGGGAAGAGGAGGCGATCCCGACGCTCAGGGAGGAGGCTTGTCGATCGGTTGAGGGAGAGAGAGATGGATGTCGGCGAAGCTTCGACGGACTTAAACGAAGCTTCGGCGGTTCGAGTTCCATGTTTTTGGGGAACATTTTGGTGGAAGCGTTGAGTCATGGAGACGGCGTCGAACAGGCGGACAAAGGTGGGTGTTGACGGCGTTGGAAGGAGGAGGGAGACGGCGTGAGCAAGCGGACGGAGGTAGGTGGAGACGATGTCAAAAGGAGGAGGGGAGACGGCGGTCGAGCAGGGACGGAGGTGGGAGGAGACGAGTCTAAAGGATGTGGGTCGGAGGATGGAGGAGACGGTTCGGAAGATGTGGGGGTCGGGAGATGGAGGGAGACGACGTGGGAGATGTGGCGTCGGTGTGTAATTGAACGGGAGAGAAGGAGTGGATCTGCATCAGATTGAGAGAGAAGATGAGATATTTATATTCCTAAGACGGATTTATGATTGTGGCGGTTTTAACCACCACTATTGTTAATTAACAACAGTGGCGGTTAAAACCTCACAAAACAACCGCCACTGTTGAAAAATTACATTGGCGGTTCCCCAACGCCACAGTAAAAACCGCTATGTTTATTCTTATTTGTTGTAGTGGAAAAACCTAATTCTGACGATTCCATGAACCTTCAATCTCAAGAAATCTTCACTCCTAGCTCCGAGCACCTTCGGGATGGAAAGATCGTGCCAGAATCTCTAAGGGAACTTCAAGAAACGATCTAACTCTCTCAATGTGTGTAGAAGGTCTGAAATTTGGTATCCCTCAATTGGGGATCAAGGGCTGCTTATATAAGGACTTTACAAATTTGGCACGGATTAGAGTCAACTTTCGTCGAAATTGTAGGAACTTTTCGCCGAAATTGTAGGAACTTTTCGGCGAAAGTTCTTTGAAATGTTTTTCAAAATCCACGACGAGTTTTTCCTTCTCAGCTTCTTCATAAACTTTTCGGCAAAAAGTGTTGAACTTTTCAGCGAAAATGTAGAACTTTCAGCGAAATTCATGGGTTTGACAAGGTTTTTAGCGAAAGTATTAACATTTTGCCGAATGTTCTTCAGAAGTGGTACTGTGTGAATTTCTGTACATCTAACTTCTTCGATGATTCTGGTTCACTTTTCGAGGGTCCATGATCCCGAAACTCTGATAGGTATTATTCGATGGCTAACCACTGTGTACTGACACAACCACTAGAAAACACATCAAATAGACCTGAAACGGGCCACAGTAACCAATTCAGTAGGAATTAGCATTATGGAAGAAAATCCACTAAACTACCCCTAGAATCGCGTTTTAGACAATGGAATGTCGCTTAATTAGGGCTAATAAACACGATATTTCTGATTCTTTGATAATGCGTTTCAAGTAGACAACTTTGTAAGTGTTCTGGAATTATTTGTTGATTCTCTGATGTTGTCGTGCATATTGTCAACGTTGTCATTTGATTTGTTTTGTTTTCCACACACATGTAATAACGAGTGTTGGATACAACTTAACTCGAACAACTTTATTCAGTGAGAAAAATGATGGAGGTTTCGTAAGTTTTTACTGCATGTACAGGTCAGTGATACCAAGTTTGACCTGAACTTATTTCTATTTAAATCCATATTAAACACATGCATTGTTTATGTAGCCATTCGTTTTGGAGTATGCATGGATGGCTGTAAAGTAGTGCATGAGATGAAAAATAGTTTCTTACTGAATGATACGAGTGTCGGAAGGTATGATTGTTGTAATTGAATTATTAGTAACATTAAATTTAAGTTTCAACGACATAAAATATGTATCTACTCAGTTACTCACTTTTTATTCTGTTTCTCATAAGGTGATTTTTCCAATGAATGATAACAACATACATTGGTATTTGACTGTAATATATATGGACGAGATGGAGGTCACTGGTTGATTCATAACTAGCGAAGAGCAACATGAATTCGCCTACATGTACATGTGACATGGTTGGTTTAAAAGGGTCAACACCATATTTCTATTAATGGTTCAATTAATTTCAAGAATGTATCGTTGTTTCCACAAACGTATGTAAATATTAGGTTAAATTTTTTCATGAAGTATTTAATGTTTTATACATTGAAAAACAACGAAGCGATATTGTGACATCCTAGGCAAATCCCACATTAACAAAGCATGCGAGAGATCATGAGCTAAGTGGAATATTTCAACTTAACTGACATGACGCGTGTTGGGGGTGCAGTGGTGGGGGTTTGATCTTGAGAGGAGGAGGGAGGTCATGGGTTCGAATCCACCGACACCCAAAAACAAATCTGTGAGGGCTTAGGCCAAAGTGGACAATATCTTGTTAGAAAAGGATGAGGTGTTACAAGTGGTATCAGAGCCTCTTGATCGATGGTGGGGAAAACCTCAATGAGGACGTTTAGTCCCTATGGAGGGGGGGGTGTAGTGACATCCTAGGAAAATCCCACATCGACAAAGCATAGGGGAGATCCATGGGCGCGTGTTGGGTATGGGTTCGAATCCACGACACCAAAAACAAATCTGTGAGGGCTTAGGCCCAAAGTGGACAATATCTTGTTAGAAAAGGATGAGGTGTTACAAGTGGTATCATGAGCCTCTTGATCGATGGTGGGGAAAACTCAATGGGACGTTTTAGTCCTATGGAGGGGGGGTGTATGTGACATCTAGGAAAATCCCACATCGACAAAGCATAGGGGAGATCCATGGGCGCGTGTTGGGGGGGGTGTGGTATGGTGTTTGATCTGAGAGGAGGAGGTCATGGGTTGAATCCACCGACACCCAAAAAAAATCATGAGGGTTTAGGCCAAAGTGGACAATATCTTGTCAGAAAAAGTTGGGATGTTACATATATAGTGCCAAACGTTGTGATTCGACATTGCCACTCTACCATTGTCCAAAAGAGTAAATAGTAAGTAATATTTTCAAATTCATTTGTATTTTCATCGGAAAAATTGAATGTTTAATTATTTTTTATTAGGTATGATTGCGTTTTGTTGTAACGAAATGGGTGATGTACCATGACAAGATATTGAAGATTGTGTAATTGTGATAACCCTCGAACAACTTTACATGTATTTCTTACGAATATACGAAACAGATTACCATATTGCCAAATGGTTAAATTGTTGTCAATGTAGATGCATAGCAATTTTGCTCCTGTGTAGCTGGCTGTCGATTAGTTATCTCACTACAAAATCAAAATTATGGAAGAAGTCATGACGAGAGTGGATGAACATACAATATTCGTAAAAGAGCAATGAATGCATACCTGGATGGAAGCAGGGGCGGAACTGAGGGGGAGCCGGGCCGAGCCCGGCTCACCCCACTTTCGGGCCCGGAGCGTTAAATTCGAGTATAAATTTGTGCTTTTTCGAATTCGGCTCAGTTGCAAAATTTAATTTCGGCTCAGTGTTATTTTAATTCGGCTCAGTTCATTGTTATAATTTCAAACTTAACAACTAAATATATTCTAATACCTTTGTCTTTAAAGAAACCCTAATATAGTTAATATACTCAATCACATTAATCATATGCTTCCTAATGCTAATGTTTCGTCAACATGTGTAGAGGGTTGAGTAAACCCAGTATCATTTTATATCGACTTATGAATGAGTAAAAATAGAATATTTGATAATAAATCGTTCAAAATAATAAAAATTCGACGGTGGCACATTCTAATTTCATTTTTTCAAGAGTAATACTAATAATCTTTAAGAACAAAACATATCGGACACAATGATCTAATGAAAAATAGCATTATATATTGAAACTAAAAATAATATATGTAACGAAGTATATATTCTAGTAATAAATTTCGGTTCAGGGCATTTTTTTAATCCTGGTTCCGTCCTGGATGGAAGTGAGACTTCACTTGATGGCATGTGGTACTTAACAATGATGTGGATCATAAAAATAATGCAATTTTGAGAATGAAGTTGGAGAGAGGATTTTTTTCTACAGTTCTTTGTTGTTTTTAAATTTCCATGCGATTTTGAACTTTCTAGCGATTTTGAACATTTCCATGTTTTCAAAAAAAATTTGATAATCCAATATTTACGCGTTATCAACGAAAATCTTTTATTTGATTAATTATTTAAATTTTACCACATCTTAAAATATACTACGGTTGTTCTTGAATTTAAGTTTGCCACATAAGCTAGAACCCTTCTCAAAATTTTCCACATCATCAACAACTTTTAAAATCAAAATATATTTATTTTCTCTCATCTATTAAGTGCTTTCATATTTAATACCTCTCCTTAAATCCACATTTAATTTAATGTGTATATATACATTCATATGAAATAATTCTACTAATGTTATATAATATTTTGTTTAATAAATTTAATTCTTCATAAACACATGTTATAATAAGAATTTAATATTTATTCTCCAAGTAAAAGTTATGGTATTATTAATTTTTACATTACTTTAAATTTAAAATTATAATTTTCTATTGGTTTTGATTTTGAAAAGTTTATACCTGAATTAAATTAATAGTTAAAACTTACAAACTATAAATCATTCATAAAAAATATTAGGTGGTTAAAATGAGTGCAATCTATACGAATAATATAACTGAAATAATTAATGGTTAATTTCATACACAGAATTAGAAATAGTCCATATGAACAATCATGATCTTTAGATAACACTACAACAAAAGAGTGTTTTACTCGCAGGCCTCAGGGCTGCCTGCCACTAAGCGCCTGGCAGGCGGGCTGGGCTTAGTGGCAGGCAGGTCGGAAGCCTGCGAGGAACGCCCAACCTGCCAGCACTTAGTGGCAGGCAAACTGCCAGTAAAGTGGGCCTGCGAGGAGCTTGTGGCAGGCGGGCCTGCGATTAGCATGGGCCTGCGAGGAGCTTGTGGCAGACCGGCTGCGAGTAGCCACTGCCTGCGACTAACTACTGGCAGTTGGGCCTGCGAGTAGTTTGGGCCTGCGACTAGCTACTCGCAGGCGGCCTGCGAGCAAGTTGAATGCCTGCGAGTAGCACTTACATGACTACCCCCCACAGCAGAAGCAGCAGCCATTTTTTCCTCATTCGGCGATTTCCATTCTCTCTCTCCTCTCGGATTTTCTGGGATAGCTCCGCGGGATTGAAGGTTTCTGAATGATTTTGAAGGTTAGAAAATCATTTCCTCTTCTTTATCAACCATTGAAGGCTTCTGAACGTATTTTAATTGATGTCATGGCTTCTGATCGAATTTCAATTGGTTTCATGGCTTCTGATCGGATTTCAATTGGTTTCAAGGCTTCTGATTTTTATTTCTTTAGAATGTATGTAGTGTTGGTAGTTCTTAGTCATATCAGATTACCTAAATCAACGATTTTATCCGGTAATTTAGTTGATAACACCGAATTTGTTTCAGGATATACTGTTCATCAAGTGGCTCAACCTAAGGTGCTGCTGTTGCCATCTTTGCTGCTCATCCATTGACCTAAGGTTTCGTATACGCTAAGTTTCTGGTCATATCAGATTACCAAAATGAACGAGTTTATCCAGTGATTTGATTCATAAGAGCTATTTTTCAGGATACATTGTAAATTCGGTGGCTCAAACTAAGGTGTTGCTGCTGCCATCTCTGTTGTTCATCCGATAGGTAAAGGCTTTGTCTTTCGTGTAACAAAATCCTTACGGTTTATGATTTTTCATGAATGAGTAAAATTATATTCATTGTTTTAACTTTTTTTGATCTCAATCTGTTTGTAGCAAAGTTTCGGTTGTTGGTCTTTGCCGCTTATTCCTCGACTCATTATCCGAGTTATCATCAATTTCCAGGTACGCTACTTTAAGTAAAATTAGTTTCCAAGTCCTGAACATGATTATGTAAAAGGTTTGATATGCATGCAACTTGATGATAGATAGAATTTGATTTTAATATAAAGAATATATAAATCTAATTACTATATAAACTGAATATGCACAATTTGAACTACAATTTTTATCTACTTGTATATTAGAACTAAAATTTATGAATTTTAACACAAAAATATATGTTTATTATTAATTAATGTATGTGTACAAAATATATGCATGTAATTGATTATGCTTAAAGGAGTTATGATTTTGAGCATGTAAATTTGTTTATAAAATACGCATGTAAATACCTACTAAGCATTTATATGCAAACTTAACAAAATATTCATTCAATATACAAAATTTAATAAAAATTTTATGCATGTAATTGATTATGCACTTGAAGGAGTTTAACCATGTAAATTTGTCAAGAAAGTATGCATGTAAATATCTACTAAGTAGTTACTATTTAGCATATGCAACCTTAACAAAATATTTAATGAATAAACCATATTAATATTTTAAGAAATATATTTAGCAACTTATGTCAAATTAAGTTGGTAAATATAATATTTTAGTATTTAATATAATTAGGAAAACTTAGCTTAAAGCTAAGTTATATAGACTATTATTATTTTGTACATTTTATCATGACTAGTAAACAAATCGATACTAATTAAAACTTAATATATAGATGGACAAGTCTTGGATTCGAAAGCCGCGACATACTCATGAGTATTACGCTGGCGTCCAACAATTCCTCGACTTTGCAATCTCCAATGCAGTAGATGGAGTGAATATACTCTGTCCTTGTCCGAAATGCAACTTCAAGAAGTTGATGCCACGGAACGAAGTTAATCAGCATTTGCTAGCAAAGGCGTTTCCCTCGTCATACGATGTATGGAATTTACATGGAGAGTTAATCACAGATTTTGGTGCCTTCACTGCCATGGTTGAACCTGAACCAGTCGCTCATGAAGAACCAATTCCTCCATTACTGGTTGAGGATATACCAATATCTGAGTCAGACTTGTTTCAGAACATGGTGAATGATGCATTTGAACAACGTCCATCGGATGATCAAGTGCCTCAAACGGGTGATGAACCAATGACAGATATACCCAACATGTAACCAGATGATGAGTTTTTCCGAGCTTTGGGGATGGTGAAGTACCATTGTATGATGGTTGTACCAGTTTCACAAAGTTGTCGTTCATGATCAACTTATACCACATTAAGTCTTTACACAAGATCAGTGATAAAGCAATGTCGAAGATACTGGAGTTGCTTCGCAAGGCTTTTCCTAGGGCCAAAATCCCTTCATCCAATTATGAAGCGAAGAAGACAATTAAGAGTCTTGGGTTGTCCTATAACAAGATTGATGCATGTAAGAATGATTGCATATTGTACATGGAGAAGATAGTGAAGCGAAGGAATGTCGAGTGTGTGGGGTTGCTCGATTCAAGATGAAGGAAACAGTGCGGGTGAGAAAAAATCAAAGCCTCTACCTGAAAAAATATTTCGGTATTTTCCCTTAATACCTCGGTTGAAGAGGTTGTACATGTGTCCTTACACTGCAGAAGATATGACCTGGCATGCGACAGAAACTAGAACTGATGATGGTATGGGTAGACATCCTAGAGACGCAGATGCATGGAAAAGTTTTAGCGCCAAGTACCCTGATTTTGCGGCTGATCCCCGAAATGTGAGACTTGGGCTTGCAACTGACGGTTTCAATCCATTTGGAAACCATGAGCATAAGTCATAGCACTTGGCCGTTTGTGCTAATACCATATAACACTCCACCTTGGTTGTGTATGAAGCAGACAGGCCTTATGTTATCTGGCATTGTTCCTGGTCCTAAGATGCCTGGAAATGACCTAGATGTCTTTTTGCAACCACTAATTGAAGAGTTGCAAACATTGTGGATTGGAGTTGAAGCTTATGATTCGGTGAAGAAAGAAACTTTCACATTGAGAGCAGCATTGATCTGGACCATTAGTGATTATCCTGGTTTGTCTAACTTATCAGGATGGAATACACACACTGCACTATCGTGTCCGACATGTATGTATGATGCAGAACCACTTCGACTCAAAGCTTCGGTAATAAACCATGTTTCATGAGTAGTCGGAGGTTTTTGCCAATGAATCATCGGTTTCGATCACAAAAGTCGAAATTCAATGGAAAGTCGACAAAAGGAATCCACCGAGGGTGTTGACTGGGACTGATATTCTGGGACAAGTGGCAAATATTGATATTACATTCGGGAAGACACAACCAAAAGAATCAGGACCAGCACCGCAGTGGAGGAAAAAAAGTATCTTCTTCAACCTTCTTACTGGGAATTCAATTTGTTGCGTCACAATCTCGATGTGATGCACATCGAGAAAAATGTATGCGACAATATTTTGTTCACATTGATCAATGACAAGAACAAAAGAAAAGACCACTTAGCTGCTCGACTGGACATGAAAGAAATGAAGATATGCACTTACCTGTAACTGACACCATCCCCGATATGCAAATTGTGGGAAGTGGTGTAATTAATTTTGAGATTGAATAGAATTGTGTGATGTTTGGTGGTAATGGATTGATTTTGAGATTTTGAGATTGCAAATTATATGAATTATGCAGACATTGAATATAAAGAATTTGTCATTTGGTAATAACTTGTCCTATTTCATCTCTTAGTGATGGCTTCTGGTAGTGATGATGGCATGCCTCATTCTCCTACCCGGTCTATCCCTACCCCGACTCCCTTGTACCGACTCTTCTTCCTCTTCTTCTAGGAGCGATACACTCATGAGCTTACTATCATCGGTTAGTATTAACAGTTCATAACAATACATCTAATAGTTAGTTGGTAAAATGTCTTTATCCATACTTAGCTTTTGGATTAAAATTGTGCAGATCGAGGCGGTCTAACGAAGGTCCTGAAATTCAAGTTCAAAGACCACCGTCGTATCACGAGCGACGGAAACAAGATCGTGTTCAACCTGAGCAACATGGAGCTAAGCCAAGTGGACGATTGTTATCATTCATGGGAATGTACGTTGGAGAGTGTTCAAGGATTTGGTCTTACTATCCCATTTATCCAGCCACTTGGAAGCATGTGTCAGAGTCGGTGAAGACTCGTGCCTTCGAGCAGTTCTTTTTGGTAAGATATGAAAAAACTAGCCAATTAATTACTGGCTAATTTTGTAATTCAAAATTTAAGTACAAGTTCTTGATTTTTGTTTCAGGGGAAGTTCCACTGCGATACAACCCTCATACCAGCTGCTCGAGCATACTGGGATCACAAAGTCTCATTAGCTTGGGCTAGATCGAGGCTTGACGCGTGAAGGCGAAGAAGAAGTATGCTGCCGAAAACAACCTTCCGTACGAGTGGGTTAAGCAAAACCCCCCTGCAGGCTGTCCAGAAACTGATTGGTTGGCATACATGAGACACGTGGATAGTAAGGAGTTCAAGGTAATACATGCATATTTAACCAAGTTAATGTGAATCACGTATTTGTTAAATATTGAATCGTTCACATTGTTTTGGTTTAGGATGCGGTTGCAAGAAACAAGGCTAATCGAGCATGCCAAGAAGAAAATCACACTGGAGGGTCCAGACCGTGGGTCTCTACATAGAGGAGAGCGGAGAAGACTGGTCAGCGACCTTCAAGGGGCAGATCTTTATCAAGTACTATAGTTGGCCGAATGGAGAACCAAAGAGTGCTCATGCTGGCGCAATAATGGTAAGAAAATTGAATAACCACTATTCTAATAAGTGGAACTTTAGAGTGTTCACTAATGTTGGTTGGTTTGATTTGAAATTATAGGAGACTATCCGCCAATTGGAGCGGCCGGTGTCTCGACGGAGTGGGGCCCAAATGATGCATTTGCCCAAGCCCTTAACAAGCCAGAACACCGAGGGCACGTAAGGATGTTTGGTCGGCATGCTAGTAAGAGTCAGGTAATTATATTTAAACACTAAAACTAGAAATATGATTTAATTGTATTGTTCACCAAGTACTTTTATGTTTTTAGGTCTTTGGGACAAGTGCTGAGTCATCTACGTCGGCCACTGGTAGTATCTCTTCCGGCCACACCAGCTCGTGCTCATGATGCAGCATATGATAAGCTGAACCGGGAGCTGGTTGACACTCGGTCAGAGCTAGAGGCCACTCGGTCAGAGCTGACTGCCACACAGGATGGGCTTGCTGATGCTAATCGCAGGCTGGCATCACTGGAGCAGATGATGTCACAATTCTGAGCCAGTCTCAGACTCAGCCCCAGTCTGCTAGCGGATCTGCTCCAGTTGTGCCTCCAGTTGTGCCTAATGTAGATGATATCTCCCACTGGTTTGAGGCCGCGGATGTTGGACCTGATTTTATCCAGCAGCTTGCTATGGTATGTGTACAAAAGTCAGTAATTACTTATGTAATGTTTTTATATCTCTCACAATAGTAATAATCATCTGGTACGTGCATGTAATATAAACATTACAATAATCATCACAATAGTAAAAACATTACAATAATCATCACAATAGTAAAAACATTACATAAGTAATTACTGACTTTTGTACACATACCATAGCAAGCTGCTGGATAAAATCAGGTCAACATCCGCGGCCTCAAACCAGTGGGAGATATCATCTACATTAGGCACAACTGGAGGCACAACTGGAGCAGATCCGCTAGCAGACTGGGGCTGAGTCTGAGACTGGCTCAGGAATTGTGACATCATCTGCTCCAGTGATGCCAGCCTGCGATTAGCATCAGCAAGCCCATCCTGTGTGGCAGTCAGCTCTGACCGAGTGGCCTCTAGCTCTGACCGAGTGTCAACCAGCTCCCGGTTCAGCTTATCATATGCTGCATCATGAGCACGAGCTGGTGTGGGCCGGGAAGAGATACTACCATGGCCGACGTAGATGACTCAGCACTTGTCCCAAAGACCTAAAAAACATAAAAGTACTTGGTGAACAATACAATTAAATCATATTTCTAGTTTTAGTGTTTAAATATAATTACCTGACTCTTACTAGCATGCCGACCAAACATCCTTACGTGCCCTCGGTGTTCTGGCTTGTTAAGGGCTTGGGCAAATGCATCATTTGGGCCCCACTCCGTCGAGACACCGGCCGCCTCCAATTGGCGGATAGTCTCCTATAATTTCAAATCAAACCAACCAACATTAGTGAACACTCTAAAAGTTCCACTTATTAGAATAGTGGTATTCAATTTTCTTACCATTATTGCGCCAGCATGAGCACTCTTTGGTTCTCCATTCGGCCAACTATAGTACTTGATAAAGATCTGCCCCCTTGAAGGTCGCTGACCAGTCTTCTCCGCCTCCTCCTCTATGTAGAGACCCCACGGTCTGGACCCTCCAGTGTGATTTTCTTCTTGGCATGCTCGATTAGCCTTGTTTCTTGCAACCGCATCCTAAACCAAAACAATGTGAACGATTCAATATTTAACAAATACGTGATTCACATTAACTTGGTTAAATATGCATGTATTACCTTGAACTCCTTACTATCCACGTGTTCATGTATGCCAACCAATCAGTTCTGGACAGCCTGCAGGGGGGTTTTGCTTAACCCACTCGTACGGAAGGTTGTTTTCGCAGCATACTTCTTCTTCGCCTTCCACGCGTCAAGCCTCGATCTAGCCCAAGCTAATGAGACTTTGTGATCCCAGTATGCTCGAGCAGCTGGTATGAGGTTGTATCGCAGTGGAACTTCCCCTGAAACAAAAATCAAGAACTTGTACTTAAATTTTGAATTACAAAATTAGCCAGTAATTAATTGGCTAGTTTTTTCATATCTTACCAAAAAGAACTGCTCGAAGGCACGAGTCTTCACCGACTCTGACACATGCTTCCAAGTGGCTGGATAAATGGATAGTAAGACCAAATCCTTGAACACTCTCCAACGTACATTCCATGAATGATAACAATCGTCCACTTGGCTTAGCTCCCATGTTGCTCAGGTTGAACACGATCTTGTTTCCGTCGCTCGTGATACGACGGTGGTCTTTGAACTTGAATTTCAGGACCTTCGTTAGACCGCCTCGATCTGCACAATTTTAATCCAAAAGCTAAGTATGGATAAAGACATTTTACCAACTAACTATTAGATGTATTGTTATGAACTGTTAATACTAACCGATGATAGTAAGCTCATGAGTGTATCGCTCCCTAGAAGAAGAGGAAGAAGAGTCGGTACCAAGGGGAGTCGGGGTAGGGATAGACCGGGTAGGAGAATGAGGCATGCCATCATCACTACCAGAAGCCATCACTAAGAGATGAAATAGGACAAGTTATTACCAAATGACAAATTCTTTATATTCAATGTCTGCATAATTCATATAATTTGCAATCTCAAAATCTCAAAATCAATCCATTACCACACAAACATCACACAATTCTATTCAATCTCAAAATTAATTACACCACTTCCCACAATTTGCATATCGGGGATGGTGTCAGTTACAGGTAAGTGCATATCTTCATTTCTTTCATGTCCAGTCGAGCAGCTAAGTGGGCTTTTCTTTTGTTCTTGTCATTGATCAATGTGAACAAAATATTGTCGCATACATTTTTCTCGATGTGCATCACATCGAGATTGTGACGCAACAAATTGAATTCCCAGTAAGGAAGGTTGAAGAAGATACTTTTTTTCCTCCACTGCGGTGCTGGTCCTGATTCTTTTGGTTGTGTCTTCCCGAATGTAATATCAATATTTGCCACTTGTCCCAGAATATCAGTCCCAGTCAACACCTCGGTGGATTCCTTTTGTCGACTTTCCATTGAATTTCGACTTTTGTGATCGAAACTGATGATTCATTGGCAAAAACCTCCGACTACTCATGAAACATGGTTTATTACCCGAAGCTTTGAGTCGAAGTGGTTCTGCATCATACATACATGTCGGACACGATAGTGCATGTGTGTATTCCATCCTGATAAGTTAGACAAACCAGGATAATCACTAATGGTCCAGATCAATGCTGCTCTCAATGTGAAAGTTTCTTTCTTCACCGAATCATAAGCTTCAACTCCAATCCACAATGTTTGCAACTCTTCAATTAGTGGTTGCAAAAAGGACATCTAGGTCATTTCCAGGCATCTTAGGACCAGGAACAATGCCAGATAACATAAGGCCTGTCTGCTTCATACACAACCAAAGGGGGAGTGTTATATGGTATTAGCACAAACGGCCAAGTGCTATGACTTATGCTCATGGTTCCAAA
>JAVBHU010000893.1:0-13979 GCA_034768395.1 Linum lewisii | reverse complement strand
AATTTACCCCCCGTTGGGCTGCTTCCCAAACAACCCGACTCGAGAAGGCCTCGTGGTTTGCAAGGGCCGGGCACGACGGGGCTCTCCCCCTTTCCCCGGCCCCCCTTTTCAGGGGATTTGGGGCCCCGGTCCCCCGCAGGGCTTCTCCGGGCTAAAATTCAAACGCCGAAGGCTCCGATTTCAAGCGGGGCTCTTCCGTTCGCTCGCCGTTCAAGGGAATCTGTAAGTTTCTTTTCCCCGCTTTTGATATGTTTAAAACTCGGGGGTGTTCCGCTGCCCTGGGGGGTCGCAAGTTGGATGGGGCTAATAAAAAAAAAAGGCCCCATGGTCCACAAAATTTGTGGGCCCAAGGGGAGAAACCACCCCCCCAAAAAGACCATAGTGTCTTTTAAACCCACGCTCACCGTGGCGTCTCTTCCCGACGACTTTCATTTCGGCCATCCGTAGGCTATTACAGCCACTGGGGGGCCAAAATCCGCACCTTCCAATTTTGGGGGCGGGGCGACTTTGTGTACACCCAGGCAGACGTCCCCTAACCCAAAATGGCTTCAGGCGAAACTTGCGTTAAAAAAATCGATGGTTCACGGGATTTGCAAATTCCCCAAGTTCGCATTTTGTACGTTCCATCGATGCGAGAGCCGGTTTCCCGTTGCCGAGAGTCATTTTCTTTTAAAAGTTGGGGGTCGCTCCATCCTGCAACCGTGCCCGGGAAATGACGGGTCGTCATGTAGTTTCCTTGGCGCTTTCCGCGCCGGGGTTTTGTTGTTTGTGGCGGAGGCAAAACATGGGGGGTTCAAACCCCCGCCGGCAGGCAGGCCTTCGCGTGGTGGCCCTGGGGACCCAAACATCAGCCTTCCCGCTTTAAAAAAAAGTTCGTGGTCATTCTCCCGGGGCGGGTTTTGACAATGATCTTCCGCAGGGTTCCCTACAAAACCCTTGTTCGACTTCCCCTTTCCTCAAAAGAAAAGGGTTTCGTGAATTCTCGCGAGTCCCCCGGGGGGCGAACCCCCCACGTCCCCGGGGACCCGAACCTTCACCGGCCATTCAACGGTGGGAGCGAGGGCGGTGTGTAAAAAGGGCAGGGACGTAGTAAAGCGAGCTGATGACTCGCGTTTACTGGGAATTCCTCGTTAAAGCCAAATAATGAAATGTCTACCCCCCATACGATGAAATTTCAAAGATTACCCAGACCTGTGGGCCAAGGTATAGACCCTTTTGAATACATCAGTGTAGCGCGCTCCCCAAACACCCCAAGGGCATCACGACCTGTTTTTGCTAAAACTTCCTTGGCCAAAAAGGCCATGCCCCTCTAAAAAGGGGCCCCCGGGGTGCCCCCATAGCTATTGCCTTTTCTCTTCGTTAAGGGAATTACCAGCAAACGCCCCACCAATTTAAGAACCCAGCACCACCCCCCAAAAATCAAGAAAACCCCCCTTTTAAATCCTTACGTCTACCTTAAAAGTTTCCCCGGTTGAGTAAAATTTTAAGCCGCGGCTCCATCTGGGGTGTTCCGTCAATTCCCCTTTAAAGTTCACCCTTGCGACATACCCCCCGGAACCCCAAAGACTTTGATTTCTCATAAGGTGCCGGCGGAGTCCAAAAAGCAAATCCGCCGATCCCTGGTGGGGCATCGTTTAGGTTGAGACTAGGAGGGTTTTCTGTTTGTCTTGAGCCCCCAATTTCTTCTTTGTTTAATGAAAACATCCTTGGCAAATGCTTTGCAGTTTTTGTCTTTTAAAAACCAAAGAATTTCCCCTTGACTAGAAATACGAATCCCCCCGATTTGTCCCTGTTAATCATTACTCCCCCCAACCAAACCCAATGGCCCCAAATCTTTGTTTCCCATAAAAATTTTTGGGGGTGGGCTTCTTTGGCACTCAAATTTCTTCAAAGAAATGCGCCGGAGGCACGACCCGGCCAATTAAGACCAGGGCGCATCGCCGGCAGAAGGGACAAGACGGCCGGTGAAACCGTGGGGCGGCCCGGGCCCCAACCCCAAGGTCCAACTCCTTTTTAACTGAAACAAATTAAAATTCGCTATTGGAGCTGGAATTACCGGGTTTGGGCACCGGGGACTTGCCCTCCAATTGGGTATCGTTAAGGGGTTTAGATTGTATCATTTCCAATTCCCCGACTCAATGACCCCGGTATTGTTATTTATTGTCACTCCCCCCCGTGTGGGGTTGGGTAATTTGCGCGCTGTGCCTTCCTTGGATGTGGTAGCCTTTTCCAGGCCCTCTCCGGAATGAACCCTAATTCTCCGCACCCGTCACCAAGGTAGGCCTCTATCCCACCCCTCGAAAGTTGATAGGGCAGAAATTGAATGTTTCGTCGCCGGCCGAAGGGCCCGCGTCCGTCGAGTTATCATGAATCATCAAAAAAACGGGGAAGCCCGCGTTGACCTTTTTTCTAATAAATGGCCCCTTCAAAAGTCGGGGTTTGTTGCCGTATTGCTCTGAATTACTCGGTTTTTCGAGTAGCAGGTACCCTCAAACAAACTTAACTGATTTATGGCCATTCGGTTTCACAGCTGAATTTGTTCATACTAAAAATGCTGGTTTAAACTTTGAGACAAGATTGACTATGGAGGGTCAAACCGGTGGGATTCCCTCATTCGCGCATCTCCCTAGGTCGGAGCCGAAGCCCCAAAGATAAGGAAGATGCAGTCTAATAAAATAATCGAAGGGTCGGGCCAAACCCTTGGGATGAAACACCCTGGCCACATCACTTCCAGCATGAAGAGAAAGGAAATGGTTTGAAAGGGGGTGGAGCGGTTTTTTTGGGAAAAATGGAAAGAAAGGGGCAAAGTTAGAACGGGTCTTGCAACAATATAATTCCCCCTTATTTTTCAACACAAACCCCCCCAACTCAGGAGGACAAAGAAAAGAAGTAGACCCGGTTCGATGCTCAAAAACACGGAGCCGTTCCCAAACAACTCAAAACCACTATGTGCATCCCGTACAAAGTATGACAGCCAGACCGATGCCCCCCAATGGCTTGGACGTTGAAAGCCCACCCAAAAAAAGTTCACAAACGTGACCATCAAGCACCCTTAACAGAAAGAGAAAACAGAAGAACCCCCGGGCAAAGACTCAACGGGACGTACACCCCGGCCCCCCGAGATATCCAAAAAACCCCCGCAACGGGAACCCGGAGACGAAATAACCTCGGGGGGCCCCAAAAGAACGGGTTACCATGCGGAAGCTCTGGAGGCCCGCGGAAGGGGGGGAAACCGATAAATTAGACCCCCTAAACCTTTAAAAACCCCACTGAACCAATTTCCCAGCCGGCGACCACCCCCGGCGACCACGGCCCGCGGGCCCACGGCCCACCCCCCCCCTTGCCCCTGGGGTGCCCTGGGAAACCAAGCAGGGGTCAGGGGCATGGCCAGGGTCAAGCGCCGGTCGGCCACCGAGGGGGGGGCGGGACCACCCCCTATAGAGCAAATGCAAATTTTCCCCCCCTCTCCCCCGGGTAGAAATCAATATAGCCGAGGGTCACACCCCCCCTAAAATCTTCATTTTTTAAGGGTTTTGTCTGAAAATTTTGCAGAGATGTTAAGCTACCATAACCATTCATGATACAAAGTTTTAAATTTTGGATTAGTATTAAAATTTCTCGAATATTTTTTTTTTGCTGCTGCACACCCCGGGTGCAGGGCCCAAAAGCACCCGGGCACAGCCCCGGATGCAGGGCCGAGAGCACCGGACACAGCCCCGGATGCAGGGCGAGATCCCCGGTCCAACCCCGGAAGCAGGGGCCCGAGAGACCCGGGCAGCCCCCGGGTGCACGGCCCAGAGCCCCGCCTGCCCCTGCCCAACTTATGCCGGCCCAGTCACGAAGCCGGGCCCCGAACCGCCCCGGATGCCAGGCCCAGCCACCAAGCCAAGGGCCCCGGAACAGCCCCGGATGCAGGGCCGGATCCCGGTCCAACCCCCGGGGCAATGCGGGGCCCCCCAGGCTCCCCCCATGCAGGGCGGGACCGGGCCAGCCCCTGATGCCGGGCCGAGGACCGGGCCAGCCCCTATGCCCCGGGCAAGAGCCCCGGCCTGCCCCTGAGCCGGGCCCAGTCCCCCCGAAGCCAAGGGGTCCGGATCACACCGGATGCCCGGCGAGCCACCCAAACCAAGGGCCTCGGCACAGCCCCCGGTGCAGGGCGAGAGAACCCGGGGGCCTGCCCCCGGGTGCCGGGCCGAGAGTCCCGGATGCCCAGCCGAGTCACGAACCAAGGGCCCCCGGGTGCGGGCCCCGCTACCGAGCCAAAAGGGCCCCGGGTGTCGGCCCAACCACAGAGCCGAGAGACCCGAGAGCCCCCGGGGCGGGCCGGGGTTACCCCAGCAAAGGACCCCCGGGAACAGCCCCGGAGCCGGGCCGAGTCACAGAGCCGAGGCAGGGTGCATGACACCTTTAAACCCCTTGTCAACCACTTGTCTAACACATGTAAAAACCCACTGTCACATGACATTGCTAACACATGCAAAACACCCCCGCCTATCACAGCCTATCACACCCCCACGCGGCGCCCCGCCCGCGGCGGCGCGCCCCGGCGCGTGTGTGTGTGTTTTTAAAATTTAAAAGTGGCACGGGGGTGAGCCGGTCAGGATATGGTCATGGCGGCAACGGTCGGAGACCTACTAACTTGGACACCCGCTAAAATAGACCCACTGAAGTGAAAAAAAAGCCGCCCGATCACGAATCCCCGGCGGGGGACACGCCGACGGCCGGCGGTCCCCCTTTCCCCCCCTGGTGTGCCTCACGGACGGTGGCCACGCCCCCTTTCACGGGGCCCCCCGAGGGGGTCGGCCCCCCCCCCTTTTAGAGCTAGCCCCACTGAACATAAAAAAAGCCGAGACCCAAATCCCGACCCCCGGGTAGCGGGGCGCCCGAAGGCCGGGGGGCCCCCCCTCCTTCCCCCCTGGTTGCCTCACGGACGGTGGCCACGTCACGTTCCGGGGCCCCGGGGGGGTCGGAAACCCCCCCCCTATAGGCAAAAATTTTTTCCTTCCCACGGGTAAAATCAAAATACCCCAGGATCACACCCCCCATAAAATCTTTTTTTTAAAGGAGTTTTGATCTGAAATTTTGCAGGATTTTAAACCCAACCATAAAACCCCCGGAAATTTCAAAAATTATATTAAAACCCAAATATTTTTCTTTTGTGCGGGCCCCCGGGGAGCGGGGCCCGAGGCCCAGGCCAGCCCGGATGCGGGCCGGAGAGGGGCCCCCCGGGCCGGGGCCCCGGGTCCCCGGGCCGAGACCCCGGCCCACCCCCGATGAGGGCCGGGCCCCGGGGGGCACCCCGGATGGGGGGGCCGAAGCCCCCGGGCCTGCCCCCCGGATGAGGGCCGAGACCCCCCGGCCAGCCCGGATGAGGCCGGGCCCGGCCCCCCCGGATGTGGGCCGAGAAAGCCGCCCCCCCCCCCCCCCCCCGCCGGGATGCGGGCCGACCACAGAGCCGGGGGAGCCCCGAACCCCCGGAGTTAAGCATGCCAAACCATTGGATGAAAAGCTTTTAAAATTTTTGGATTGTTTTCAAAATTTTTCCCCGAATATTTTGCTTTTGATGCCGACCATGGCATTGCCCGACCCGTGCCCGTGTCCGATTCGTGGCCATCCCGTAGGCGCACGGTGACCCTTTTAATTTAGGCAACATTCCACTTCCCCATTCAATTTTTTTGCCTCATCTATACCACTTGGGTGAAAGCAGATTTTATTTTTCCCAAAATTTGGGCACCAACCCCCCTTCCCTAAAAAATCCAAATTTTAAAACTGTACAAATTAACCCCATTTTCCAATCCCCCCATCAACTTTTCTTTTCAATAAATCAAATTTTTCCCTTTCAAATTCTCACCCAATTTTAAAAACCACAACCCCCAAATTAAATTTTTCCCATATTAACCCCTTTTTTATCCCCCCTTTTAAATTTTTATGAAAAATTCAAAAAAAACCATTAAATCTATTTCCAGCAAGGCCACTCTGCCCTTAATCCCCCCCGTCGCTATTTAAGTGTCTGCAAAGGATTCTATTCACTGTCGGGGGAAAATTTAAAATAAAGGGGGCCCCCGCAAACTCTTCCGTATCCCGGGTTTGGGCCCAACGACACGTCCCTTTTGGGGGGGGCCGGAATGGCCCCTACTGTGGTCGGCAATGGGCAGCGAACGCAGGCGTCGGTGCCAGCCCGGATTCTGCCCTTAGAGGCGTTAGTCAAAATCCGCCCCGGTAGCTTCGCCCCACTGGTTTTAAACCAACGCGATGCCCCAATTGTGCGAATCAACGGTTCCCTCTACTAGGTGGATTACTGTCGGACGGGGGGTCACTTTTAGGGAAAACAAACCTGTCTCACGGGGTCTAAACCCAGTACGTTCCTATTGGGGGGTGAAAAATCCAACACTTGGGAATTTGCTTCACAATGATAGGAAAGCCGAATCGAAGGATAAAAAAGAACGTCGCTATAAACGTTTGGCTCCCACAAGCCGTTATCCCTTGTGTAATTTTCTGCACCTCTAGCTTAAAATTTCGAAGGTTAAAGGACGATGGGCCCGCTTTCACGGTTCGTATTGTATGGAAATGAATAAAACCCCGGTTTTTCCCTTTTGTTCCACACGGATTTCTGTTCTTTTGGCTCTCTTGGACCCCTGGTTATTTTTCCGATGTGCCGCCCCCCCTTTCCCCCCGACATGTTCCCCCCCGGTGGGCCCCCGCCAAACGGCTTTGGCCCAAAAAGGAGGGCTTTCCCCCCTCCATTCAGGGAATAAGTAAAAACTTAAAAAGTGTGGTATTTAAATTTTGCGGAGTCCCACTTATACTACCTCTAAGTCATTTCCAAGTCGGCAGGTCAAGCTAAAAGGGGTCTTTTTCCCCCGTGATTTCCCCAAGCCCTTTCCTTGGGTTGGTTTCTTTTATAGACAAACAGGGGGAACTGTTAAAACCTTTTCTCCCCACTAATTAATACCTTTACCAAACATTTTACCCCCTTTACCCCCTTTTAATTCTTCACAATTTCCCCCCCCCCCCCCCCAAAGGAAAAAAATACATTTCCCCCCAAAGGGCCCATCGCAATGCTTTTTTTTAATTTAAAACCAGTCGGATTCCCTTGTCCGTACCAGTTTGAGCTGGGTTCGACGCCGGGAAGGGGCCCCCGCGAAGGGCCGTTCCCAGCCCGTCCCCGGCGGCACGGGCGCCCGCTCTCGCCGGTGAGCAGCTCGAGAGTCCCCGAAGCCGGCGGGGTTCAGGACGGGGCCCCCGGGCCCGCCTCAGAGCCATCCTTTTCCCAGGTTTCGGATCATTTTCCGATTTTTCCCCTTCCTACATTGTTCCACGCCCAGAGGCTTTTCACCTTGGGGCTGATGCGGTTATGAGTACGACCGGGCGCGGAGGGCCCGGCCCCCCGGATTTTCATGGGCCCGGGGGGCGCACGGACACGCGCGAGTGCGGTGCTCTTCCGGCCGCTGGACCCTCCCTCCGACTGAGTCGTTTCCAGGGGGGGGGCCGTTTAAAACAAAAAAGTAACTTTCCCGGGGCCCCCCGCCGACGTCCCCGGACCCCCAAACTTTCCCGTAGCCCCCGGTCCCGGGTTCAAAAATTTTTAACCCGTTTCCCTTTTCGATGCTCGGCGCGGAGCGCATCAGAGGGTTTCCCCGTCTCTTGGTCGACTAACCCCAGGGCAAGTGCCGTTCACAGGGAAACCCCCCTTTCCCCCTTCGGCCTTCAAAGTTCTCATTTGAATATTTGCTACTACCACCAAGATCGCCCGACACCTCCCCCCCGGGGCCGCGCCCTGGGTTTTGCAGCGACCGCCGCGCCCTCCTACTCTCGGGGCCAGGCCCTTGCCCGAGGGCCGGGGGGTGGGTCGCGGGGCTTAAGCGCCATCCATTTTCGGGGTGTTGATTCGGCAGGTGAGTTTTACACATCCTTAGCGGTTTTCGATTCCATGCCACGTCCTGCTGTTTTTAATGCCCAACCCCTTTGGGGGTTTCTAGGTTAGGCGCATTTGGGCACCGAAAACCCCGGCTTCGGTTCACCCGCATCCCAGTTCTGCACCAAAAAAGGCCCCATTTGGAGCTCTCGTTTCCCCATAGCGGCCCCATCGAAGCAGCCCCCCCGTCCCCCTATTTTAAGTTTGAGAATGGGTCGGGGGGCTTTGCCCCCCCGGATGCCCTAATCATTGGTTTTCCCGATAAAATCGGTCTGAGCCCCAGTTTCCCTGGGGGAAACTTCGGAGGGAACCGTACTGACGGTTCGTTAGTCTTTCCCCCCTATACCAAGTCAGACAAACGATTTGCACGTCGTATCGCGCGGGCCCCACCGAGTTTCCCCTTGGGTTCGCCCGCTCAGGGGAAATTCAATCTTTGGGTCCCCACAGGCATGCTCGCACTCGAACCCCTTTCAGAAGACAAGGTCGGCGGCGGTGCCCCGAGGGGTTCCGCCAGTCGCTTCCTTGCGCCTTAGGGTTTCCGCCCGTTGACTCGCACACAGTCAGACTCCTTGGTTTCCCTGTTTTTAAACGGGCCGAATGGGAGCCCCCAGGCGACGGCCCCTAGCGCGCGGTGCGTGGGGCACGCCGTGGCGGCCCGCCTGAGTCCCAATCGCGGCGGCGGCATCTCCCCGAGCGCAAAGGCCCGGGCTTGGGCCCCGCCAACCGCGCGGTCCGCCCCCCGGCGTAGGGGGCATTTTGCCCTTCCGATCCGACCGGGGGGCATCGCCGGCCCCCCTCCGCTTCCTCCCCACAATTTCAAGCACTCTTTGACTCTCTTTCAAATCCTTTTCATTTTCCCTCGCGGGGCTTTTTCCTACGGTCTCTCACCGTATTAGCCTTTGGGCGGAAATTTTCCGCCCGATTTGGGTGCATTTCCCAAACAACCGACTCGTGACAGCGCCCCTGGTGAACGGGGCCGGGGGGACGGGGCTTCACCCTCTCCCGGGGCCCCCCTTTAGGGGATTGGGCCCCGGGCCGCCCCTGAGGACGCTTCTCCGATACAAATTTAAACGCCGAAGGCATCGATTTAAACTGGGCTCTTCCCGGTTCGCTCGCCGTTACAAAGGGGAAACCTAGTAAGTTTCTTTTCCTCCGCTTATTGTATGCTTAAATCGCGGGTGTTCCCCCCTGACCTGGGGTCGCAAGTTGGATGGGGCTAATAAATAAAAAGGCCCCCTTGGGCCACTAATTTCGTTTGGCCAAGGGAGCAACCCCGACTAAAAGACATTGTGTCGTTTTAAACCCCGCTCACCGTGGCGCTCTTGCCCCGACTTCATTTCGGGCCCTCCAGTAGGCTACTTACAGCCACTGGGAGGCCGAATCCGACCTTCCCAATTTTGGGGGCGGGCGACTTTGTGTGACACCCCGGCAGCGTGCCCCCAACAAAAGGCTTCAGGCGCAATTGCGTTCAAAAATCGATGGTTCACGGGGTTCGCAATTCCACCAAGTATCGTTTTGTACGTTCTTCACGATGCGAGAGCCCAGAAATCCGTTGCGGAGCATTATTTATTTAAAGTTGGTGGGGCGCTCCATCCTGCACCCCTGACGGGCACATGCGGGGCGTACTCGTAGTATTCCTTTGGGGCATTCCGCCCGGGGTTTGTTAGTTTGTGGCGGGGGGCATAACCCCCCCCCTTGGTCAAACCCCCGCCCCAGCAAGGCAGGCTTCGCGGGGGCCTAGGGCCACCAAACATCAGCCTTCCCCCCATTTTAACAAAAAATTTGTGGGCTTTGCCGGGCGGTTTTTGACAATGATCCTTCGCAGGTTCACTACGGGGGAAAACCCGTTAGACTTTTCCTTCCCCTAAATGATAAGGTTCAGTGAACTTCTCCGGGGTCGCCCGGGGGGAACCACCCCCGGCGCCGCGATCCAACACTTCACGGACCATTAATCGGTAGGGCGGGGGGCGGGTGTACAAAGGGAGGGACGTAGTCAACCGGCTGATGCTCGGCTTACTGGAATTCCTGTTTAAGCCCAAAAATTGCAAGATCTACCCCCTCCGTGAAATTTCAAAGATTTCCCAGACCTGTCGGCCAAGGCTATAGACCGTTGAATACATCAGTGTAGGCGGTGCGGCCCGAACATTAGGGCTCACAGC
The DNA here is from genome assembly GCA_034768395.1 of Linum lewisii. NCBI lineage: Eukaryota > Viridiplantae > Streptophyta > Magnoliopsida > Malpighiales > Linaceae > Linum > Linum lewisii. The sequence continues at coordinate 3,905 of JAVBHU010000893.1, read as the reverse complement.
CCGTTTTTCCTCAAAATTCCTTGGCCCAAAAGGCCATAGCCCTCTAAGAAGCTGGCCACGGAGGGGCCTCCCCCATAGTAGTTGCGGTGAGGTCTCGTTCGTTTAAAGGAATTAACCAGACAATCGCTCACCAAAAGAACGGCCATCACACCCACCATAGAATCAAGAAAGAGCTTCCTCGTCTGTCAATCCTTTTATGTCTGGACCCCGGTAAGTTTCCCGTGTTGAGTCAAAATTAAAACCCCAGGCTCCACTCCCGGTGGTGCCCCTTCCCTCAATTCTTTAAAGTTCGCCTTGGCCATACTCCCCCGGAACCCAAAGACTTTTATTTTCTAAGGTGCGGCGGAGTCCAAAAAGCAAATCCGCCGACCCTGGTGGCTCGTTTATGGTTGGACTAGGACTTTTTCTGATCGCTTCGGGGCCCCCCCAAATTTCGTTTTGATTAATGAAAAAAATCCCTTTGGGAAAAAGCTTTCGCGTTGTTCGTCTTTTTAAATCCAAGAATTTCACCCCTTTACTATGAAATACGAAAGCCCCGACTGTCCCTGTTAATCATTACCCGATCCAAGGCCAAAACAATGGACCCAAATCCTGTGATGTTATCCATGCTATGTATTTTAGAGCGTTGGCTTTCTTTGGCACTCTAATTTTTCAAGTAACTGCGCCGGAGGCACGCCGGCCAATTTAAAACCGGAGCGCATCGCCGGCAAAAAAGGGAAAGACGGCCGGTGCACACCCTGAGGCGGACCCCGGCCCACCAACCCAAGGTCCAACTACGAGCTTTTTACTGCAAAACTTAAATTTTAGCTATTGGGGTGGAAAATTTCGCGGTGCGGGACCGACTTGCCCCCAATGGGTACTCGTTAAGGGGTTTAGATTGTATCTTCCAATTACAGACTCAATGAGCCCGGGTTTGTTATTTATTGTCATATCCCCCTGTCAGGATTGGGTTTAATTTTCGCGCCTGCTGCCTTCCTTGGATGTTTGGTAGCCTTCTAGGCTCCTCTCCCGGAATGAACCCCAATTCTCCGTCACCCCCCCCCCCCTCACCACCATGGTAGGCCTCATCCTACCATCGAAAGTTGATGGGGAGAAATTTGAAGATGCGTCGCCGGCACGAAGGCCTTGGATCCCTCGAGTTTTCTGAATCTCAAAAAAAACGGGCAGGCCCGGTTGACCTTTTATTAATAAAGCGCCCCTTCAAAAACGGGGTTTTTGCCGTTTAGCTTAGAATTACTAGGGGATCCGGGAATACACCCCCCAAAAACTATAACTGATTTTTTGAGCCTTCGCGTTTCCGTCTGAATTTGTTCTATCAACATGCATGGCTTAATCTTTGAGACAAGCATATGACTACTGGCAGGGGTCAACCCGGTAGCTTCCCCCCCATTCGACGCATTCCTAGCCGGAGCCGAAGCACAAAAATAAGGAAGATGCAGTCATAATAAATGAATCAAGGGCGGGGCCAACCTTGAGGATGTAAGACCATGGCCAATCACTTCCAGCATCGAGAGCACAAGCGACACATGGGCCATGAAAGCACCGAGGGGGGAGGACTGGAACTAGTGGGGCCCCCACGTGTCACCAAAACACCCCAAGGGAGGGACAAGGTGAACGGGGGCTTGCAAAAAGATAATTCCCCTTCTTGGGTTTGGGAAAACAGGAACTCGTTTTCCCCTCGGGTCAGGGGAAGGAGGAATGAAAAGGGGAAAGTGAGACCACGGTTCATGCTCAAAGCACGGAGCCCGCCTCCCCAAAAAACTCAAAAACCACTCATGTGCATCAGGACAACGTTGACAGCCAGCATCCGATGACCCCAAAGAGCTTAGACGTTTTCAAGCCCACCAACAAGTTCACCAAACGGACCCTCAACGCACCCCTTAAACGAAGAAAAAGAAGAACCGGGCAAAGATCGAACGGGAGTAAACCCCGGGGACCCCAGATCTCCCCAAAGCCGCAACGGGAACCCCGGGACCCACAATAACCCTCGGGGAGCCAAACGCAAAGGTTACCATGCGGAAGATCAGTGGAGGCCAGCGGAAGGGCCGGGGGAAAAACCCATAAATTAGACCCCCCTAAACCTTGAAAAGGCCGATGACCACCCCAAGCCGACGCCGGGGACCAGCCCCCGGCGACCAGGGCCCCCCCCCCCCCGGCGACGGCCCACCCCCTTGCCCCTGGGGTGCCCTGCGGTAACCAAGCGTGCTCGGGGACAGGGGCCCCAGGGTCAAGCGCAGGGGTCGGCCACGAGGGGGCGGCACCACCCCCTAAGAGCAAATGAACTTTTTCTCTCCCACGGGTAGACATAAATATACCGAGGGTACCCCCCCCCATAAAATTTTCATTTTAAGGAGTTTTGATCTAAAATTTTTTGCAGAGATTTTAAAACATACCAAAACCCATTATGATAAAAAAGTTTCATAATTTTGGATTAGTTTTAAAATATTTCTAAATATTTTCTTTTGCGCGCACACCGGATGCAGGGCCGGGGGGGAGCACCGGACACACCCCGGGGATGCAGGGCGAGGCACCGGACACGCCCCGGATGCAGGGCGGATCCCGGCCAACCCCGGATGCAGGGAGGGGCCGAGAGCCCCGGGCCCCGCCCCGGGCCGGCCGAGAGCCCCCCCTCCCCCTGCAAATTATCCCGGGGCCGGGTCACGAACCCAAAGGGCCCCCAACCCCACCCCCGGATGCCAGGCCGAGCCCCCAAAAGCCAAGGGCCCCGGAACAGCCCCGGATGCGGGGCCCGGGAGACCCCCGGCCCAACCCGGGTTTTTAAATGCCGGGGGCCCCGAGGCATCCCCGAGCAGGGCCCGAGGGGGACCGGGCCAGCCCTGTGCCGGGCCCGGAGCCCTGGGCCCCCCCGGGCCCGGGCCAAGCCCCCCGGGCCCCTGCCCTGATGCCGGGCCGAGTCCGAAGCCAAGGGCCCCGGATCAGCACGGATGCCAGGCCGAGCCCCAAAGCCAAGGGCCTGGGAAAACCAGCCCCGGTGCAGGGCCGAGGACCGGGCTGCCCCGGATCCCGGGGCCGAGAGCCCCGGATGCCGAGCCGGCACGAACCCAAAGGGCCCCGGATCCCGGGCCCCCAGTACCGACCCAAGGACCCCGGTGTACGGCCAACCCACAGAGCCGAGAGACCGAAGACCCCCGGAGCAGGGCCGGTTCCCGAGCAAGGCCCCCGGACACACCCCCGGAGCCGGGCCGAGTCACCGAGCCGAGAGCGGGGCAGAACCCTTGTCAAAACCCCTTTTCAAAAAAAACGTCTAAAAACACTGTAAACACATGTCCACTGACACTCTGCTAACACATGTAAACCCCGCCTATCACACGCCTATCACCGCCTTCACCGCCCCGCGGCGCCCGCGGCCGCGCCGCGGCGGCGCGCGGGGCCGGGGTTTTTGGGGTGTGTGTTTTGAAGAGTGGCCAGGAGGTGAGCACGGTCACGGATATGGTCATGGTCGGAAAGGTGGAGACCCACTATCAGCTTCGGCACCCGCTAAAAAAAGACCCCTGAACGCTTTTAAAAAGCCGAGATACCGAATGCGGCGGGACCACCGCCCACGGCCGGCGGTCACCAATCTTGCCCCCTGGGGGCCCCACGGACGGTGGCCACGCTCACGTTCACGGTCGGCCACCGAGGGGGTGGCCCCCCCCCCCATAGAGCAAATAGACCCATGAACATGAAAAAAAAGCCGACTGCCACGAAGCCCACCGCCCGGGGTAGCGGCGGGACGAAGGGGGGCGGCCCCCCCCTTGCCCCCTGGTGTGCCCCACGGGCGGTGGCCCGCTCCGTTTTACGGGGGCCACGAGGGGGGGGACCCCCCCCCCCCTATAAGCAAATTTGCAACTTTTTCCCCTTCCCCGGGTGACATCAATATAGCCGAGGAGTCACACCCCCCCCCA
>JAVBHU010000892.1:0-13997 GCA_034768395.1 Linum lewisii | reverse complement strand
AAATGAAAATTGGCCTCAATAACCAGAGGACCTTATAACCGTTATGGCGAGAAGGAAAAACTTAAATCTGTGAACTAAAACTAGCGCGGTACTCAACATCCTCTTAGTTTGGTTTTCTTAGGCCTGCATTTTAAGTTTAGCCATTCCATGATTAGCGGCACAACCCCACCTTTCTTCTCCCCCTTTTTGTGTTAGTTTAAGTGAATTTGGTTTTTTCGTCCGTGTGAGCGCTAAAAAAACTTGTAGCGGTATTGTTGAGCATGGGACGGCAACAAGTTACGAACGGCAGAACCGTTTGTTCGAAAAATTGACCGACAAGCTACGCAGCCATGCATCCTAGATAATTTCCACCAAACCCATTTACACAAAAAATCAAAGGCTACTAGCGGGAATCTCTTTAGCTATTTGATACACATAACGTGATTGTTTGTAATTCTTTTTCGGTTGTATTTCTTTTATATATAGTATTCATTCAAAAAAAATAAACTTTATAATGAAATTTAGTTCCACATGTAGAAAGTACTGAATTTTTTTATCAATTTCAATTTTTTATCGAGATCAGACACTAATAATAATTTTTACCAAATAACACTTACATAATGATAGTAGCAACTTTTAATTTCCCCACCAGGATATTTCAAAATGAAAAAAAACACATAAATACTAAAACACAAAAATATTTTTTATATGAAAGTTTAAATTTGTGGGTCTAGAATATGAATGATCGAGTAGTGGATATTAATGTAAATCGGGGCGATTTGGGGGTGAGATAGTTATATCATGCTCTACTCATCTCTTTACCATCTCAGTAAGGCAAAACCATGAATCGAAATGAAAATTGGCCTCAATAACCAGAGGACCTTATAACCGTTATGGCGAGAAGGAAAAACTTAAATCTGTGAACTAAAATAGCGGCGGTATCAACAGCACTCTTAGTTTGGTTTTCATAGGCCTGCATTTTCAGTTTAGCCATTCCTTCGATTAGCGGCACACACCCACCTTTCTTCTCCCCCTTTTTGTGTTAGTTTAAGTGAATTTGGTTTTTTCGTCGTGTGAGCGCTAAAAAAAACTTGTAGCGGTATGGATGAGCATGGACGGCAACAAGTTACGAACGGCAGAGCCGTTTGTTAGAGAATTGACCGACAAGCTACGCAGCCATGCATCATAGATAATTTCCACCAAACCCATTTACACAAAAAATCAAAGGCTACTAGCGGGGAATCTCTTTAGCTATTTGATACACGTAACGTGATTGTTTGTAATTCTTTTTCGGTTGTATTTTTTTATATATAGTATTCATTCATAAAAATAAACTTTCATAATGAAATTTAGTTCCACATGTAGAAAGTACTGAATTTTTCTTATCAATTTCAATTTTCTTATCGAGATCAGACACTAATGAATAATTTTTACCAAATTAACACTTACATAATGATAGTAGCAACATAATTTCCCCACCTGGATATTTCATTAACATGAAAAAAAAACACTTAAATACTAAAACACAAAAATATTTTATATGAAAGTTTAAATTTGTGGGGTCTAGAATATGAATGAACGAGTAGTGGGTATTAATGTAAATCGGGCGATTTGGGGGTGAGTATTGTTAATATCATGCTCTACTCATCTCTTAACCATCCTCAGTAAGGCAAAACCATGAATCGAAATGAAATTGGCCTCAATAACCAGAGGACCTTATAACCGTTATGGCGAGAAGGAAAAACTTAAATCTGTGAACTAAAACTAGCAGCGGTACTCAACATCACTCTTAGTTTGGTTTTCTTAGGCCTGCATTTTAAGTTTAGCCATTCCTTCGATTAGCGGCACACACACCACCTTTCTTCTCCCCTTTTTGTGTTAGTTTTAAGTGAATTTGGTTTTTCGTCCGTGTGAGCGCTAAAAAAAACTTGTAGCGGTATTGTTGAGCATGGACGGCAACAAGTTACGAACGGCAGAACCGTTTGTTAGAGAATTGACCGACAAGTACGCAGCCATGCATCTAGATAATTTCCACCAAACCCATTTACACAAAAAATCAAAGGCTACTAGTGGGGAATCTCTTTAGCTATTTGATACACGATAAGTGATTGTTTTGTAATTCTTTTTCGGTTGTATTTCTTTTATATATAGTATTCATTCATAAAAATAAACTTTCATAATGAAATTTAGTTCCACATGTAGAAAGTACTGAATTTTTCTTATCAATTTCAATTTTCTTATCGAGATCAGACACTAATGAATAATTTTTACCAAATTAACACTTACATAATGATAGTAGCAACATAATTTCCCCACCTGGATATTTCATTAACATGAAAAAAAACTTAAATACTAAAACACAAAAATATTTTATATGAAAGTTTAAATTTGTGGGGTCTAGAATATGAATGAACGAGTAGTGGGTATTAATGTAAATCGGGCGATTTGGGGGTGAGTATTGTTAATATCATGCTCTACTCATCTCTTAACCATCCTCAGTAAGGCAAAACCATGAATCGAAATGAAATTGGCCTCAATACCAGAGGACCTTATAACCGTTATGGCGAGAAGGAAAAACTTAAATCTGTGAACTAAAACTAGCAGCGGTACTCAACATCACTCTTAGTTTGGTTTTCTTAGGCCTGCATTTTAAGTTTAGCCATTCCTTCGATTAGCGGCACACACACCACCTTTCTTCTCCCCCTTTTGTGGTTAGTTTAAGTGAATTTGGTTTTTCGTCGTGTGAGCGCTAAAAAAAACTTGTAGCGGTATTGTTGAGCATGGACGGCAACAAGTTACGAACGGCAGAACGTTTGTTAGAGAATTGACCGACAAGCTACGCAGCCATGCATCCTAGATAATTTCCACCAAACCCATTTACACAAAAAATCAAAGGCTACTAGTGGGGAATCTCTTTAGCTATTTGATACACATAACGTGATTGTTTGTAATTCTTTTTCGGTTGTATTTCTTTTATATATAGTATTCATTCATAAAATAAACTTTCATAATGAAATTTAGTTCCACATGTAGAAAGTACTGAATTTTTCTTATCAATTTCAATTTTCTTATCGAGATCAGACACTAATAAATAATTTTTACCAAATTAACACTTACATAATGATAGTAGCAACATAATTTCCCCACCTGGATATTTCATTAACATGAAAAAAACATTAAATACTAAAACACAAAAATATTTTTATGAAAGTTTAAATTTGTGGGGTCTAGAATATGAATGATCGAGTAGTGGATATTAATGTAAATCGGGCGATTTGGGGGGTGAGTATAGTTAATATCATGCTCTACTCATCTCTTTACCATCCTCAGTAAGGCAAAACCATGAATCGAAATGAAAATTGGCCTCAATAACCAGAGGACCTTATAACCGTTATGGCGAGAAGGAAAAACTTAATCTGTGAACTAAAACTAGCGGCGGTACTCAACAGCACTCTTAGTTTGGTTTTCATAGGCCTGCATTTTCAGTTTAGCCATTCCTTCGATTAGCGGCACACACCCCACCTTTCTTCTCCCCTTTTTGTGTTAGTTTAAGTGAATTTGGTTCTTCGTCGTGGCGAGCGCTAAAAACAACTTGTAGTGGTATTGATGAGCATGGACGGCAACAAGTTACGAACGACAGAACCTTTTGTTAGAGAATTGACCGACAAGCTACGCAGCCATGCATTCTAGATAATTTCCACCAAACCATTTACACCAAAAAATCAAAGGCTACTAGCGGGGAATCTCTTTAGCTATTTGATACACATAAGGTGATTGTTTGTAATTGTTTTTCGGTTGTATTTCTTTTATATATAGTATTCATTCATAAAAATAAACTTTCATAATGAAATTTAGTTCCACATGTAGAAAGTACTGAATTTTTCTTGTCAATTTCAATTTTCTTATCGAGATCAGACACTACTGAATAATTTTTACCAAATTAACACTTACATAATGATTGTAGCAACATAATTTCCCCACCTGGATATTTCATTAACATGAAAAACACTTAAATACTAAAACACAAAAATATTTTATATGAATGTAGCACCCGTCCCAAATCAACCTGGTTTACCCGAGATTGACCGAGATAGAATGCTACGCAAGCACAGGTTTAACCAAAAGCGCGAAAAAATAAAGGAAGAAAGAAACTTCTCATTAAAAATCCACAATCCAACGGAGGCCTCCATATAAAATTCCAACATAAAACCGAAACTCAAACCAATCCAACCTCAAAGGTTTACAAAGTCCCCAACCCAAATATCCTGGTCAACTGAAATATAATAAATACAGGCAAGGTCAACTTCAAGCAAGTCACCGATCTTCACCTCATGGCTCCAAATGACAACCTTCTTGAATCAACTCTCAACTTCAACTCCAACTAGCACTAGCCACGAGCACCTGAAAGAGAAACTGGGAGGGGATCAGCTTCCTAATGAAATGAGTGAACCACTGGGTCTACCTATGCGCCGAACCTAGCCTAGGAGTGATCCCAACTCGCACACAAACAACACAACGGAATCTGAACAGCCATTATCATTTTAATCTAGCATGCTACTAGGTGATCACACAAGAACTTACCTCCACCAGTACACACAATTAATAAAATTCCGCAATGTACACAAGTCATCAATCCTCACTACAACATCACTATCAAGGTTAGAACATGCACACCGGTCAATCTCATACCGCAATATAATAGCATCAACGGAGCCATCATACACACGATACAACACTTAATTACGATACATCTTCCAACACGAATAGCACCCACTTTCATACTTCAACCACACAACTCGCAATACACTGTTTCACAGTTACTAACATCAACCAAGCACAACACTACCAACCCTGTCCCACAGACTCCACACATCATACTGTCACAACACGACTCGACTCATTAAATTCTAGGTGAGTTATTAGGCGCCTAGGAGTTGCTCCACACCACCACTGCCGGCCAACAATCCCGGTAATACAACCCAGGGTGATCTACTCAACGTAGACCGATACCACAACCATAATCCCAGGTACTTGACCCGGGTGATCCATCGACGTAGACGACTCAACATAAATCCCTGGTAGCTAACCGGCCACCCCCACCTGCAAGTACAGGGGAAGCCATGTCATGAGTCGTAGGGTTACCCTCCTGTACGTCCTTCATTGGACGACCCCACATTGGTGGGACCATCCACCTGTTTGTCAATTAAGGGCGACCCCACATTGGCAAGACCACCCTCCTGCAACCACAGATTAACAATTCCAGGCAGAAATACGCTTACAACATCATACCCCTGCCCTCCTACACTCGTTACTACATCCAATCCACTAAGCATCAAGGTTAATCTTTCCCCCATTCATCGCACATAACGAACAGCCCGCTATCATCATGCAATTCATCATATCATCAAGCATACAACAACCAACAACAATCGCAAATACTCAACAATCAATCACATAACGAATCCCCTTTTTCTCTCTTTCAAATTCATGCAATGCCCTACATTCTTCTAAGTCAAGTTTCAACTCCTCACGTCGACCAATTCTACCTATCGTACGCTAAACCCTCACCTGACAAGAAGACGAGTTTCTAAAACAACTCCCGGAACCCGAACGACCAAGCTCTACCACCCAAAGTCGTAGCTCTTCTCCTCCTCACCGACAGCAGCCTACTCCGAACCACCCAGAACCATGATGTGCAATCTCTTCCTCTCGTTGCCACGAACGCGTAGCAACAAACGGATCGCAAATCGGAGTTCTACAACTCCCGGAATCAAGGATTGAACTTGGGGAATTTTAGTTCGTCAAAAAACGAAGTTGGGGGAAAAAAGAGGAAGGAATTTATGAATTCCCGTGCTGGATCCGCCTTTTTATGCACGAAAAGTGCGCCTGGTATGTCCAAAATGTGCGCCGGTGCACATTGACCCTAAAAGGCGCACATTTTGAATATTCCGCCGAAAGTTTGCTGAATTAATTGAAAAGTGCGCCTGGCACTTCTAAAAGTGCGCCTGCGCACTTTAGGGCCCAAAATCAGCACTTTTGGTACTGTACACTGTTCCCCTCTTTTGCAACTTCAACCCGGCACATACCCAAACGTCCCAGACCTCAAGAGACCCTCTTAAGTACCGTTTCCGGCACTCTAGTCACCCAGACTTGAGTTCTAACCGTTCGGTTGGGCGGGGATGTTACAAGTCTCCCAACTTTAAGAGATTTCGTCCCGAAATCACAACCCGACTTGCTCTAGCAATGCAACCATACATCACAGCAACAAATGCAGCAATTCAAGATCACATTACCTCCCAAAATTTCCCCTACGGTTCTGGCGACTCACACCCTCAGAGACACAACTCACCCTACTCTGAACTTCCTTCTAACAAACACGCACAACCGAACACGAAAGCACCACAAGAGCACAACAACGCAACAACACAAGCAACCAAGGGAACAACACTACACTAAACAAACGCCACCACACTAAGGCTCTACACACTTCAACCATCTATCTAGCTTCACCAAAGACTACTAAGATCTACTCCACTAGCCAACTCCTCTAGTCTACCAACCACTACTACTTCCACTACCCAAACACCCACAAGAACAAAGAATAAGGACGAGCTCAAATCCAAACAAAGATGCAAACGGAAAGAACAAAAGAAGATATCATACCGTTTGCCTCGTCGTTCGCATTCTCCTCTACACCTCCGGCAAGAGCATACGAGCCTCCTTGCTCCCCTCCGGCTCCAAGTGGTGTAGCATTTGCTCTGGTCCCTCTCCCAGCACTCGCGACACTACGACCAACACTACCTCCCCCTCTACCTCCATAACTCCCAGACGGAGCCTAGGTCCTTGCACCGATCCCACGGACTGAGCTGGTGCTGAACTCCTATTCGGGCAGTAGTTATCTTATGGTTAGGCTCCCCACAAGTGTAACATATCACCGAAACTGACCTCAACAAGTGGCACTCCCCAGAGTGGGGCTTCCCACAAGTGCTACAAACGGGCAACCAGATAATGCTCTCACAAAGCTACGGGTGGGACAAGCGATACTCTTATGACCGGTTCGGCCACAAGTAAAGCAAGTAAGCACACCTCGCGACGGAGCAGACTGAGCACCTCTGAAGCCAGAATCGGAAGTCTGCGCCCTCTTAGTCGGATGGCTATGAGTGGCCGAGCTAGTAGGCGGAGCAGGCGCCTTCCTCTTCTTGTCCTCCTTCTTCTCTGCTCTAACCTCTCCTACTCAAGGCAGCCGCCTTCACAGACACTAAGCTCCCCATGTCTGCAGAAGTGACACCCTCCTGAATCCCGTCGCAGACCATTCTTAAACTTCACAATGAGCTTCCTTTCCCTACTAGTAGTCTCATCATACCACTTGGAGAGGGAAGTGAACTCGATGTAGTAAGCAAGAATGGTCTTCTCCCCTGCTCCAACTCTAAGAACTCTCTAGCCTTCTCCTCACGCACAGATCCGGAAGAACTGGTCACGGAACTCTCAACAAACTCCTCTAAACTCAACTCAGGTGGCACTACTCTACTCTGAGGCAAAGACCTCCACCAATCTAACGCATGACCCCTTTAGCAAGAAAGTCATGGCCCACACCTAACATCTCCCTCAAGTCCATCTGCAGGAAAATTGTACTCACACTCTTGGAGCCCTGCTCCGCAACAGCAGGGTCAGCCACGACCCCATGGAATTCTCCAAAATTCCAACCCTTCAACAACCCCGGCTGAAACCTAGGAACTCCAACTCTAAACCCAGAATCCCCAACCGAACGACTTCCCACGGCTTGGCTCGATTCACTACAGGAGAACATTTAGAACATTTCAGTTGACCATTGAAGAAAACTCACAACCAACTTCAAAACACTTTCGCTTTAAAACTCCCACCCCTTTCAAAACAGTTTAAAGATCCCTGAAGGCCAGTACTGCATCGACGTTCCGTCCTTTCCATTAAGAGGGTAGCAAATCCCCTAGAAGAAAGGACAGCTCACCTATACAGCAGAGGCAAACCAGGCTCTGATACCATTTGTAGCACCCGTCCCAAATCAACCTGGTTTACCCGAGATTGACCGAGATAGAATGCTACGCAAGCACAGGTTTAACCAAAAGCACGAAAAAAATAAAGGAAGAAAGAAACTTCTCATTAAAATCCAAAATCCAACGGAGGCCTCACATATAAAATTCCAACATAAAACCGAAACTCAAACCAATCCAACCTCAAAGGTTTACAAAAGTCCCAACCCAAATATCCTGGTCAACTGAAATATAATAAATACAGGCAAGGTCAACTTCAAGCAAGTCACCGATCTTCACCTCATGGCTCCAAACGACAACCTTCTCGAACTCAACTCTCAACTGCAACTCCAACCTAGCACTAGCCACGAGCACCTGAAAGAGAAACTGGGAGGGGATCAGCTTCCTAATGAAACTGAGTGAACCCACTGGGTCTACCTATGCGCCGAACCTAGCTAGGAGTGATCCCAACTCCGCACACAAACAACACAACGGAATCTGACACAGCCATTATCATTTTAATCCTAGCATGTACTAGGTGATCACACAAGAACTTACCTCCACCAGTACACACAATTAATAAAATTCCGCAATGTACACAAGTCATCAATCCTCACTACAACATCACTATCAAGGTTAGAACATGCACACCGGTCAATCTCATACCGCAATATAATAGCATCAACGGAGCCATCATACACACGATACAACACTTAATTACGATACATCTTCCAACACGAATAGCACCCACTTTCATACTTCAACCACACAACTCGCAATACACAGTTTCACAGTTACTAACATCAACCAAGCACAACACTACCAACCCTGTCCCACAGACTCCACAATCATACTGTCACAACACGACTCGACTCATTAAATTCTAGGTGAGTTATTAGGCGCCTAGGAGTTGCTCCACACCACCACTGCCGGCCAACAATCCCGGTAATACAACCCAGGGTGATCTACTCAACGTAGACCGATACCACAACCATAATCCCAGGTACTTGACCCGGGTGATCCACTCGACGTAGACCGACTCAACATAAATCCCTGGTAGCTAACCAGAGTGATTCACTCAACGTGAACTGGACACAACTCATCACATCTCAAGGTGGGCAGTGTGGACTCCTACCGGTTCTATCATTCAATCAACACAACCAATTACTCAACACTTACAACCAACCATCATACTCATCACACAGCTCATTCGCATCATTCAATCCAACCATCAAGTTGCACATCAATTCCCACCACCAACATCAACATCACTCGCATACTTATCCATGTCCCACATTACACCACTTGCACTCATTCACACACCTCAACAACAATGCATACACACATAGCATCTTCACCAACATCACACATACAACCACACATCACAAGTCATTCAAAGCCTCCCACGGCACCAACAGTTTAAGGGTAAACGGCTAGCTCACCGGCCACCCCACCTGCAAGTACAGGGGAAGCCATGTCATGAGTCGTAGGGTTACCCTCCTGTACGTCCTTCATTGGACGACCCCACATTGGTGGGACCATCCACCTGTTTGTCAATTAAGGGGACCCACATTGGCAAGACCACCCTCCTGCAACCAAGATTAACAATTCCAGGCAGAAATATGCTTACAACATCATACCCTGCCGTCCTACACTCGTTACTACATCCAATCACTAAGCATCAAGGTTAATCTTTCCCCCATTCATCGCACATAACGAACAGCCGCTATCATCATGCAATTCATCATATCATCAAGCATACAACAACCAACAACAATCGCAAATACTCAACAATCAATCACATAACGAAATCCCCCTTTTCTCTCTTTCAATTTCATGCAATGCCCTACATTCTTCTAAGTCAAGTTTCAACTCCTCATGTCGACCAATTCTACCTATCGTACGCTAAACCCTCACCTGACAAGAAGACGAGGCTCTAAAACAACTCCCGGAACCCGAACGACCAAGCTCTACCACCCAAAGTCGTAGCTCTTCTCCTCCTCACCGACAGCAGCCTACTCCGAACCACCCAGAACCATGATGTGCGATCTCTTCCTCTCGTCACCACGAACGCGTAGCAACAAACGGATCGCAAATCGGAGTTCTACAACTCCCGGACTCAAGGATTGAAACTTGGGGAATTTCAGTTCGTCAAAAAACGAAGTTGGGGGAAAAAAGAGGAAGGAATTTATGAATTCCCGTGCTGGATCCGCCTTTTTATGCACGAAAAGTGTGCCTGGTATGTCCAAAACGTGCGCCGGCGCACATTGACCCCTAAAAGGCGCACATTTTGAATATTCCGCCGAAAGTTTGCTGAATCAATTGAAAAGTGCGTCTGGCACTTCTAAAAGTGCGCCTGCGCACTTTAGGGCCCAAAATCAGCACTTTTGGTACTGTACATTGTTCCCCTCTTTTGCAACTTCAACCGGCACATACCCAAACGTCCAGACCTCAAGAGACCTCTTAAGTACCGTTTCGGCACTTAGTCACCCAGACTTGAGTTCTAACCGTTCGGTTGGGCGGGGATGTTACAATGAAAGTTTAAATTTGTGGGGTCTAGAATATGAATGAACGAGTAGTGGATATTATGTAAATCGGGCGATTTGGGGGGTGAGAATAGTTAATATCATGCTCTACTCATCTCTTTACCATCCTTAGTAAGGCAAAACCATGAATCGAAATGAAAATTGGCCTCAATAACCAAAGGACCTTATAACCGTTATGGCGAGAAGGAAAAAATTAAATCTGTGAACTAAAACTAGCAGCGGTACTCAACAGCACTTTAGTTTCGTTTTCATAGGCTGCATTTTCAGTTTAGCCATTCCTTCGATTAGCGGCAACACCCCACCTTTCTTCTCCCTTTTTGTGTTAGTTTAAGTGAATTTGGTTCTTCGTCCGTGTGAGCGCTAAAAAAAACTTGTAGCGGTATTGATGAGCATCGACGGCAAACAAGTTACGAACGTCAGAACGTTTGTTAGAGAATTGACGACAAGCTACGCAGCAATGCATCTAGATCATTTCCACCAAACCCATTTACTCCAAAAAATCAAAGGCTACTAGGGGGAATCTCTTTAGCTATTTGATACACATAAGGTGATTGTTTGTAATTGTTTTTCGGTTGTATTTCTTTTATATATAGTATTCATTTAGAAATAAACATTCATGATGAAATTTAGCTCAACATGTGGAAGGTACTTAATTTTTCTTATCAAGTTCAATTTTCTTATCGAGATCAGACACTAATAAATAATTTTCACCAAATTAACACTTACATAATGATAGTAGCAACATAATTTCCCACCTAGATATTTCATTAACATGAAAAAAACACTTAAATACTAAAACACAAAAATATTTTATATGAAAGTTTGAATTTGTGGGGTCTAGAATATGAAATGAACGAGTAGTGGGTATTAATGTAAATCGGGCGATTTGGGGGTGAGTATAGTTAATATCATGCTCTATCATCTCTTTACCATCCTCAGTAAGGCAAAACCATGAATCGAAATGAAAATTGGCCTCAATAACCAGAGGACCCTATAATCGTTATGGCGAGAAGGAAAAATTAAATCTGTGAACTAAAACTAGCGGCGGGGACTCAACAGCACTCTTAGTTTGGTTTGCATAGGCCTGCATTTCAGTTTAGCCATTCCTTCGATTAGCGGCACACACCCCACCTTTCTTCTCCCCTTTTTGTGTTAGTTTAAGTGAATTTGGTTCTTCGTCGTGTGAGCGCTAAAAAAAATTTGTAGGGTATTGATGAGCATCGACGGCAACAAGTTACGAACGTCAGAACGTTTGTTAGAGAATTGACCGACAAGCTACGCAGCAATGCATCTAGATCATTTCCACCAAACCATTTACTCCAAAAAATCAAAGGCTACTAGCGGGGAATCTCTTTAGCTATTTGATACATCATAGAAATAAACATTCATGATGAAATTAGTCAAATGTGGAAGGTACTTAATTTTTCTTATCAAGTTCAATTTTTTTATCGAGATAGACACTAATAAATAATTTTCACCAAATTAACACTTACATAATGATAGTAGCAACATAATTTCCCCACTGGATATTTCATTAAACATGAAAAAACACTTAAATACTAAAACACAAAAATTTTATATGAAAGTTTGAATTTGTGGGGGTCTAGAATATGAATGAACGAGTGTGGGTATTAATGTAAATCGGGCGATTTGGGGGTGAGTATAGTTAATATCATGCTTACTCATCTCTTTATCCCTCAGTAAGGCAAAACCATGAATCGAAATGAAAATTGGCCTCAATAACTAGAGGACCTTATAACCGTTATGGCGAGAAGGAAAAACTTAAATCTGTGAACTAAAACTAGCAGCGGTACTCAACATCACTCTTAGTTTGGTTTTCTTAGGCCTGCATTTTAAGTTTAGCCAATTCCTTCGATTAGCGGCACACACCCCCCTTTCTTTCCCCCTTTTTGTGTTAGTTTAAGTGAATTTGGTTTCTTTCGTCGTGTGAGCGCTAAAAAAAAACTTGTAGTGGTATTGATGAGCATGGACGGCAACAAGTTATGAACGGTGGAGAACCGTTTGTTAGAGATTGACGACAAGTACGCAGCCATGCATCCTAAATAATTTCACTAAACCCATTTACACCAAAAAATCAAAGGCTACTAGCGGGGAATCTCTTTAGCTATTTTATACAATAAGGTGATTGTTTGTAATTGTTTTTCGGTTGTATTTCTTTTATATATAGTATTCATTCATAAAAATAAACTTTCATAATGAAATTAGTTCCACATGTAGAAAGTACTAATTATCAATTTCAATTTTCTTATCGAGATCAGACACTAATGAATAATTTTTACCAAATTAACACTTACATATGATAGTAGCAACATAATTTCCCCACCTGGATATTTCATTAACATGAAAAAACACTTAATACTAAAACACAAAAATATTTTATATGAAAGTTTAAATTTGTGGGGTCTAGAATATGAATGAACGAGTAGTGGATATTAATGTAAATCGGGCGATATGGGGGTGAGTATAGTTAATATCATGCTCTATTCATCTTTTTACCATCCTGAGTAAGGCAAAACCATGAATCGAAATGAAAATTGGCCCCAATAACTAGAGGACCTTATAATCGTGATGGCGAGAAGGAAAAACTTAAATCTGTGAACTAAAGCTAGTAGCGGTACTCAACATCACCTTAGTTTGGTTTTCTTAGGCCTGCATTTTAAGTTTAGCCATTCCTTCGATTACTGGCACACACCCCACCTTTCTTCTCCCCTTTTTGTGTTTAGTTTAATTGAATTTGGTTCTTCGTCCGTTGTGAGCGTAAAAACAATTGTAGCGGGTATTGATGAGCATGGACGGCAACAAGTTACGAACGTCAGAACCGTTTGTTAGAGAATTGACCGACAAGTACGCAGCCAGGCATCCTAGATAATTTCCACCAAACCATTTACACCAAAAATCAAAGGCTATAGCGGGGAAATCTTTAGCTATTTGATACACATAAGGTGATTGTTTGTAATTGTTTTTCGTTTGTATTTCTTTTATATATGTATTCATTCATGAAAATAAACTTTCATAATGAAATTTAGTTCCACATGTAGAAAGTACTGAATTTTTCTTATCAATTTCAATTTTCTTATCGAGATCAGACACTAATAAATATTTTTTACCCCAATTAAACACTTACATAATGATAGTAGCAACATAATTTCCCCACCTGGATATTTCATTAACATGAAAAAAAACACTTAAAATACTAAAACACAAAAATTTTTTATATGAAAGTTTAAATTTGTGGGGTCTAGAATATGAATGAACAAGTAGTGGATATTAATGTAATCGGGCGATTTGGGGTGTGAGTATATTAATATCATGCTCTACTCATCTCTTTACCATCCTCAGTAAGGCAAAACCATGAATCAAAATGAAAATTGGCTCAATAACAGAGGACCTTATAACCGTTATGGCGGAGAAGGAAAACTTAAATTGTGAACTAAAACTAGCGGCG
>JAVBHU010000891.1:0-14014 GCA_034768395.1 Linum lewisii | reverse complement strand
CCCTTGAACCCCAAACACATACCCACGAACCCTCAAACCCTAGAACACGTTTTTGGAGCAATTTGAAGCCATTGGAGCTAGGATTGAAGCCAACAAACCTTGGGAGAAGTGCTTACAAGTGGAGAAGTGAAGATCATCTCAAGGATTCATCCATGGTGTTCTTGGTGACCATTCTTCCCTCTCTTCTCTTTACTCCCTTGGCCATGTGTGGCTGAGTTTCTAGGTTCATCTTGGATGGGTAGATTAGTTGTGCTATGATAGAGAGATGATTCCTAGACTTGTTCTTAATGCCATTTTATGCCATGTTTGCTTAATTTGGTCCATTCAATGTGATTTGATGCATGAGAGTGCTTGGATTGCATAGATTGTAGGTCTAGGGATTGAAGTGAGTGTGTTCTAAGAGATTAAATCATCTTATTTCAACCATTTTCACTTGATTTCTCTCTTGGGCATTTTATCGAACACTTGGTGTGCATGTGGATTTTCATTCAATTGAGTTTGAAAAGGCTTTTTGGTGAATCTCTTAGTGTTAGGGCATTGATATGAGAGTGTTGTGCCTAGCCTTGTGGTCTTAGAGTCTTAAGAGAGGGTCTTGTGTCTTGGCATTTCATCAAACACTTAGAATGCATCCTTTTTCACTTAGCTTGAGAGCGAGAGCCTAAGTTGAGTGGTATTAGGATAGGGATTTGGTGCTACGAGAGTGCATCGAGTCTATAGAAGTGAAATGCATGGTCATCCAAATGCAAACTCGATCTTGATTGACTTGTTTGTTCAATTTGTCCTCTTGAGCATGATGACACTACCCACCAAGAGAACCCCTTTGTCTTTGATTTGCACCACTTTATTTTTCTTTCTTTTTTTAGTTTCCTTTAAGTTTTTAATTTCTATTTCGAACCAAAACTCCTTTCAAATGAATAGACCGTCTACGAGGAATGTGAGTAGTGGCCATTGAGAGAACCCCGTGGAATACGACCTTGGTAAAATAGCTTTTATCAAGTTTTTGGCGCTGTTGCCGGGGACTCTCTCATTCCTTTGAAAGCATTTAGTAGTAGACCGATCTATTCACTTCCTTCCAATTTAGTTTTTGCTTCCTTGTTGCTCTTTGTTTACTTTATTATCCCGCATCGTTGTATTACTCGGGTGTGTTTGTTGTGCTTGTTTGCAGGAGATTTTGGGTTAGTGCATGAGGCGTTCAGCTCATCTTCAAGCACGAATCCAAGGACTAGAACAAGTGCTCGAGTCACCTACCACTTCCCCACCTCCTACAGTTGAAGAAGAAGAAGTTGATCGCATCTCACACCACACTATGTCTCATCACGAGGATGAAGATAACCATTCGGATCATTCTCACCATACCAATGATGATGATCACTCACAAAGGGGCGCAAGACGTACCTTGGCGGATTATGCTCGTCCTACTCTTGAAGGGGCAGCCTCTAGCATTGTTCGAAGACCCGTCAATGCTAGGAACTTTGAGCTCAAGCCTAATATGATCCAAATGGTTCAAAATGGAGTGGTGTTCAATGGCATTGATGGTGAATGTCCATCTAGGCATCTCAAGGACTTCTTGGAGATATGTGACACGGTTAAGAATGACCAAGTTCACCCGGATTGTGTGAGACTCCGGCTCTTTCCTTTCTCACTCAAAGGTAGAGCTAAGTCATGGTTGGAGAATCAACCGAGTAGAGCTTTCACCACATGGGAGGGCCTAGCCGAAGCTTTCCTTGAAGAGTTCTTTCCTCCCTATATGACGGATGCAATCCGAGACCGCATCAACCACTTCATACAACACAAGGGAGAGCTCTTCCATGAGACTTGGAATAGGTTCCAAGCCATTCTTCGGTCTTGTCCTCATCACAACTTCGCCGAATGGAGCTTGGCGGACATCTTTGCTAGGTCCCTTGATTTTGAGAATACAAGGATGATCAACCAAGCCGCCGGAGGTGACTTAAGGATGCTCACTCCCGAAGATGCTCTAGAACTCTTCGCGGAGATGGCCAACAAGACAAGGAGTTGGTCTCGACAACAACCTCCTAAGTCTAAGTATGGAAGTGACACGCACTATGATTCTCGGTCCGTAAGTGTTGATGCACCAAAGGATTCGTCTAGCTATGGGAAGAAGCCTAAGTTGCGGGGCACCGAGATGAAGATGATCCCATGATTGCTCTCCTTATGTCCAAGATTGATGCCATGGCCTCACAAGTAAGCAATCTTAGTATGCCTAAGACTTTCTCTAAGCCATCTAAAATGGGTAATCCACCGGTTGCTTCGGTATTTTGTTGTGAAGGTTGTGGAGGTCAAGGCCACGATGTTAGTGCTTGTCCTTCCGCCACTCCTGAACTTGGCCAAGGCGACCTTGAGGAGGTAAGCTTCGCACAAGGTCAAGGTTTCCATGGTAATTTCAGCCCCCAAGGTAACTATCAAGGTAACTATAACCGACCTTGGTACAACAAGTCTAACCAAGGTTACCAAGGCCAAGGGAGTCAAGGTAGTGGTTATAGCAAGGGCTACAACCAAGGAAATCAAGGAGGTTATCAAGGTTATAGGGGTTATCAAGGCAACCAATGGTCTCAAGGAAGTAACCTAAACCAAGGTAGCCAAGGGACTCAAGGAGGACCCCAAGGTCAAGGGCACCAAGGGGGAAATCAATGGAATCAAAGTGGACATCCAAGTCAAGGTTTCCAAGGTCCTACCCCACCGGAATGTACAACCATAGAGGTGAAGGACCACCCGGGTTCAACAAGCCTCCTCAAAATACGGAGGGTGGTTCTTCGATCTCTCAAGAAGACACCAAAGCGGCAATGATCCAACTCATCAAGAATCAACAAGCTTCAATTGCCAATTTGGAGAACCAATTAGGACATATTTCTAAGGCACTCTCGGAGCGACCCTCGGGCACTTTACCTTCCAATACCGAGATCAACCCCAAAGGTCCGGAGCATTGCAAGGTAGTGACCTTGAGAAGTGGAAGACCCTTGCAAGATACAACCTCTACTCCAATTGACTCTAATGAGGTACAAGATCCTAATCTAATGGTTGATGATGATGATATTAATGATCCTCCTTCGGATGAAGTTGAGGTTGAAGTCGAACCTCCTACGGGTAATGTGAGCACTAAGGTCGCCAAGGAACCTAGTAAGGCTACATCGAGTACACCACCGGTCTCTCCTCCCGCACCGGTTGTATCTCCATACAAGCCTAAGCCTCCATACCCATCTCGATTGAAGAAGGATGGCCTTGAGAAGGTTTTCAAGAAGTTTGTGGAGCGGATTAGTCAAATGCAATTCTCTCTCCCGTTTCCCGAAGCAATGACTATGATGCCCCAATATGCTAAGTTCATGAAGGAACTCTACACCAACAAGAGAAAGCTACCGGAGACATCTCTAGTCCACCTTAATGAGGAATGCTCCGCCGTTCTCTTCAAAAGTCCACCCAAAAAGCTCAAGGATCCGGGTACCTTTACTATCCCTTGTGCTATTGGTAATATTTCTCTTGCTAATGGTCTTGCGGATCTAGGTGCTAGTATCAATGTCATGCCTTATTGCATATTTGAGAAGCTAGGGTTGTCTAATCTTCGTCCTACTCGTATGTACATTCAACTTGCGGACAAGTCGACCAAGAGTCCTAGGGGATTGTTGATGATGTGCTAGTTAAAGTAGGCCCTTTTGTCTTCCTAGTTGACTTTGCGGTCATAGATACCGATGATGTGGATGTCTCATTGATATTTGGTAGACCATTCCTAGCTACTTCTCGTGCTCTGATTGATGTGCATGACGGAAAATTGACATTGAGAGTAGGACAAGAGAGTGTCACGTTTTGCATAGCCGATGGCATGAAGTTTGCTCACGCACAGGATGATTTAGAGTACTCGTGTGATACTATTGCTTCGGCTAGTGTGTGTAGTATTTCTAACTTCGTGTGTAGAGATTCTTTGGATGTTTGCCTTAGAATGAATGTGCAGGAATATCTAGACACCCCAGAATTAAAAGCTCAGGTGGCTTATCTTGATGAAGGGAGAGATAAGTTGGAGAGTGAGACAGTTTTTGTTGCCCTCCCAAAGGTGGAAAGGGTAAAGACCTCCTATGAAGAACCACCTACTCTTGAGCTCAAGCCTCTTCCCGCACATTTGGAGTATGCTTTTCTCATGCCAGATTCTAAGCTACCGGTCATCATCAATTCCGAGCTTCTACCCGAGCAAAAGGACCGTCTAGTGGAGCTCCTCAAGAAGTACATGAGAGCTATTGCGTGGAGCATCTCGGATATTCGAGGTATAAGTCCCACATTTTGCTCACATCGGATCCTTATGGAGGAAGATTTCAAGCCGGTTGTGCAACCACAAAGAAGGCTAAATCCTAACATGAAGGAGGTTGTGAAGAAAGAGGTTATTAAGCTTATGGATGCGGGGATTATCTTTCCTATCTCGGATAGCCCTTGGTTAGCCCCGTGCAAGTTGTTCCCAATAAAGGAGGAATCACGGTGGTAGCTAATGACAAGGATGAGCTTATCCCGACAAGGACGATCACCGGGTGGCGTGTTTGCATAGATTATCGTCAACTCAATGATGCCACTAGGAAGGATCACTTTCCTCTACCTTTCATGGATCAAATGCTCGAGCGTCTTTCCGGTCACGAGTACTATTGTTTCTTGGATGGTATGTCCGGGTACTTCCAAATCCCGATCGCCTCAAGGGTAAGCTCACGAATGCCCCTATACTCATTGCTCCGGATTGGTCAAAGTCATTTGAGTTGATGTGTGATGCTAGCGATTACGCCATTGGAGCGGTTCTAGGCCAACGAATCGACAAGAGATTCCATCCAATATACTATGCAAGTAAGACTCTCAATGATGCTCAAAGGAACTACACAACTACGGAGAAGGAGCTCTTGGCCATAGTGTTTGCTTTTGATAAGTTTAGGTCCTACTTGGTACTTTCTCACACTATTGTCTTCACGGACCACCAAGCTTTGAGGTACCTTCTATCTAAGACCGATGCTAAACCAAGGTTGATCCGATGGGTCCTTCTATTGCAAGAGTTTGATATTGAGATTCGAGATAAGAAAGGGTCCGAGAATGTAGCCGCCGACCACTTGTCTCGCTTGGAAGAGGCGGAAATGATACACAATGGTAATGAAGAGATCAATGATAACTTCTCCGATGAGCTATTATTCGCTATAGCAACTTTAGAGTTCAAGGAACCTTGGTACGCGGATTTGGCTAACTATCTTGCTAGTGGAGACTTGAAGGAGGGCCTCTCCACTCAAGACAAAAGGAAGTTCTTTGCGGATTTGAAACATTACTATTGGGACGATCCTTTTGTATTTTGAGTTGGCTCGGATGGTATGTTTAGAAGATGTGTCACTTATGGAGAGTCTAAGGACATCATGCGACATTGCCACTCCGGTCCTACGGTTGGACATCATGGAGCAAATCGCACGGCTCGCAAGGTACTTGAGTCCGGATTCTTTTGGCCCTCGATCTTCCGAGATTGTCAAGACTTTGTCAAGTCTTGCGATGCGTGTCAACGTTCAGGTAACATCTCTTCCCGTAATGAAATGCCTCAAAATGTCTCGTTAGTGGTAGAAATATTTGATATATGGGGTATTGATTTCATGGGACCGTTTCCTACTTCGCATGGTAACAAGTACATATTAGTTGCGGTAGATTACGTGTCTAAATGGGCGGAGGCACAAGCTTTGCCTACCAATGATGCCCGAGTCGTAGGGAAGTTTCTTGTTAAGTTGTTCACCCGTTTTGGTACCCCTCGTGCTATCATTAGTGATCGAGGTACTCATTTTCAAGGGCAATTCGATAGAGTATGCCACCGGTTCGGCGTCACTCATCGGATGTCCACCTCGTATCACCCTCAAACTAGTGGTTAAGCCGAGGTGACCAATAGGGAACTTAAGAGAATCTTAGAGAAGACGGTCGACCAATCACGGAAAGATTGGTCGAAGAAGCTTGATGACGCTCTATGGGCCTACCGCACGGCCTACAAGACCCTTATAGGCACTACTCCCTATCGGATGGTCTATGGCAAAGCATGCCATTTGCCGGTAGAGCTCGAGCACCGAGCTTATTGGGCTTTGAAATTTCTAAACCTTGATATGAGTCTCGCAGGAGAAGAGCGTAAGTTTCAGGTACATGAGCTCGAGGAGTATCGCCATCATGCATATGAGAATGCAAAGCTTTACAAGGAGAGGACGAAGCTCATTCATGATTCCCGTTTGAAGCCGGGCAAGGATTTCAAAGTTGGTGATCAAGTTCTCCTATACAACTCTCGGCTCAAGCTCTTTCCCGGGAAATTGAGGTCTCGTTGGTCCGCCCCTTTACGGTAACTCATGTTTTTCCTTATGGCACCATCGAGGTAATCTCTCCATCCCAAACCGAACCTTTTAAGGTGAATGGCCATAGACTTAAGCATTATGTTGTTAGTGATACTATAGGTGCTGTTGAGGTCTTGTCTTTGGTCGTGCCTTGAGTGTTCCTTGCTTCGTCGAGCTTACGACGTTAAACAAGCGCTTCTCGGGAGGCAACCCGAGTGTTTTTCATGTCTTTTCTTCTTGATTTGATTGCGTGATTGTGTGTTTTTGTGGTGTTCAAGGTCCTTGAGTTGTTGTGGTGTCCTTTGTGGTCTCGTAGGCGTTGAAATTCTGAAGTTCGGGGTCCGTTTTGGGTTGATTTGATGGTGTTTTGGTCGTTTTTCGTCGGGTGAAAAGTTGATTTTAGGCTGAGGAGGTGCACGCCGTGCACCACTGCACGCCGTGCACCGTGCACGGTTTGGTGCACGTGCTGTCCAGGAGGTTCGGAAAAAATTTTCAGCTCCATGGTGCACGCCGTGCACCGTGCACGGTTTGGTGCACGTGCTGTCCAGGAGGTTCAAAAAAATTTTCAGCTGCGTGATGCACGCCGTGCACACTTGCACGCCGTGCACACTTGCACGCCGTGCACCTGATCTTTCCCTTTGTTTTTTTTTTTCGGTTTGGTTTGTGGTTGGCTCGTTGATACTTGATTTTCTGGTTTGAGTCATTGTTCGGTTTGGTTTTGGTTCACCCAACTCACTTGACCCACCCGACCCCCCCCCTTATCCCCTTCCCCCCTCACCCCGACCCCGACCCTCTCACTCTCTCTTTCTCACAGCCGCCGACCACCCCCAGCCACCACCCTCAACCCGGCCGCCGCCGCCGCCAGCGCACCCTTAACCCGACCGTCGGCCTTCCTCAACCGCCCGACGCCGCCGCCAGCTTCCATCTGCCTGCCGACTCCCAGCCACCGCCAGCACTTCCATCCTTCCGATCCGCCGCCGAAGCTTCCCCAGCCGCCGCCGCCGCCACTCCTGCCCAGCCGCCAACAACTCCTGCCCGCCGATCCCCATCCCGCCGCCGACTCCAATCGACCGACCCAGCCCCTCTCTCTCAAGTCTCTAACTCCTACGGGTGGACATCATGGAGCAAATCGCACGGCTCGCAAGGTACTTGAGTCCGGATTCTTTTGGCCCTCGATCTTCCGAGATTGTCAAGACTTTGTCAAGTCTTGCGATGCGTGTCAACGTTCAGGTAACATCTCTTCCCGTAATGAAATGCCTCAAAATGTCTCGTTAGTGGTAGAAATATTTGATATATGGGGTATTGATTTCATGGGACCGTTTCCTACTTTGCATGGTAACAAGTACATATTAGTTGCGGTAGATTACGTGTCTAAATGGGCGGAGGCACAAGCTTTGCCTACCAATGATGCCCGAGTCGTAGGGAAGTTTCTTGTTAAGTTGTTCACACCCGTTTTGGTACCCCTCGTGCTATCATTAGTGATCGAGGTACTCATTTTCAAGGGCAATTCGATAGAGTATGCCACCGGTTCGGCGTCACTCATCGGATGTCCACCTCGTATCACCCTCAAACTAGTGGTTAAGCCGAGGTGACCAATAGGGAACTTAAGAGAATCTTAGAGAAGACGGTCGACCAATCACGGAAAGATTGGTCGAAGAAGCTTGATGACGCTCTATGGGCCTACCGCACGGCCTACAAGACCCTTATAGGCACTACTCCCTATCGGATGGTCTATGGCAAAGCATGCCATTTGCCGGTAGAGCTCGAGCACCGAGCTTATTGGGCTTTGAAATTTCTAAACCTTGATATGAGTCTCGCAGGAGAAGAGCGTAAGTTTCAGGTACATGAGCTCGAGGAGTATCGCCATCATGCATATGAGAATGCAAAGCTTTACAAGGAGAGGACGAAGCTCATTCATGATTCCCGTTTGAAGCCGGGCAAGGATTTCAAAGTTGGTGATCAAGTTCTCCTATACAACTCTCGGCTCAAGCTCTTTCCCGGGAAATTGAGGTCTCGTTGGTCCGGCCCCTTTACGGTAACTCATGTTTTTCCTTATGGCACCATCGGGGTAATCTCTCCATCCCAAACCGAACCTTTTAAGGTGAATGGCCATAGACTTAAGCATTATGTTGTTAGTGATACTATAGTGCTGTTGAGGTCTTGTCTTTGGTCGTGCCTTGAGTGTTCCTTGCTTCGTCGAGCTTACGACGTTAAACAAGCGCTTCTCGGGAGGCAACCCGAGTGTTTTTCATGTCTTTTCTTCTTGATTTGATTGCGTGATTGTGTGTTTTTTGTGGTGTTCAAGGTCCTTGAGTTGTTGTGGTGTCCTTTGTGGTCTCGTAGGCGTTGAAATTCTGAAGTTCGGGGTCCGTTTTGGGTTGATTTGATGGTGTTTTGGTCGTTTTTTCGTCGGGTGAAAAGTTGATTTTAGGCTGAGGAGGTGCACGCCGTGCACCACTGCACGCCGTGCACCGTGCACGGTTTGGTGCACGTGCTGTCCAGGAGGTTCGGAAAAAATTTTCAGCTCCATGGTGCACGCCGTGCACCGTGCACGGTTTGGTGCACGTGCTGTCCAGGAGGTTCAAAAAAAATTTTCAGCTGCGTGATGCACGCCGTGCACACTTGCACGCCGTGCACACTTGCACGCCGTGCACCTGATCTTTCCCTTTGTTTTTTTTTTTCGGTTTGGTTTGTGGTTGGCTCGGTTGATACTTGATTTTCTGGTTTGAGTCATTGTTCGTTTGGTTTTGGTTCACCCAACTCACTTGACCCACCCGACCCCCCCCCTTATCCCCTTCCCCCCTCACCCCGACCCCGACCCTCTCACTCTCTCTTTCTCACAGCCGCCGACCACCCCCAGCCACCACCCTCAACCCGGTCGCCGCCGCCGCCAGCGCACCCTTAACCCGACCGTCGGCCTTCCTCAACCGCCCGACGCCGCCGCCAGCTTCCATCTGCCTGCCGACTCCCAGCCACCGCCAGCACTTCCATCCTTCCGATCCGCCGCCGAAGCTTCCCCAGCCGCCGCCGCCGCCACTCCTGCCCAGCCGCCAACAACTCCTGCCCGCCGATCCCCATCCCGCCGCCGACTCCAATCGACCGACCCAGCCCCTCTCTCTCAAGTCTCTAACTCCTACGGGTGGACATCATGGAGCAAATCGCACGGCTCGCAAGGTACTTGAGTCCGGATTCTTTTGGCCCTCGATCTTCCGAGATTGTCAAGACTTTGTCAAGTCTTGCGATGCGTGTCAACGTTCAGGTAACATCTCTTCCCGTAATGAAATGCCTCAAAATGTCTCGTTAGTGGTAGAAATATTTGATATATGGGGTATTGATTTCATGGGACCGTTTCCTACTTCGCATGGTAACAAGTACATATTAGTTGCGGTAGATTACGTGTCTAAATGGGCGGAGGCACAAGCTTTGCCTACCAATGATGCCCGAGTCGTAGGGAAGTTTCTTGTTAAGTTGTTCACACCCGTTTGGTACCCCTCGTGCTATCATTAGTGATCGAGGTACTCATTTCAAGGGCAATTCGATAGAGTATGCCACCGGTTCGCGTCACTCATCGATGTCCACCTCGTATCACCCTCAAACTAGTGGTTAAGCCGAGGTGACCAATAGGGAACTTAAGAGAATCTTAGAGAAGACGGTCGACCAATCACGGAAAGATTGGTCGAAGAAGCTTGATGACGCTCTATGGGCCTACCGCACGGCCTACAAGACCCTTATAGGCACTACTCCCTATCGGATGGTCTATGGCAAAGCATGCCATTTGCCGGTAGAGCTCGAGCACCGAGCTTATTGGGCTTTGAAATTTCTAAACCTTGATATGATCTCGCAGGAGAAGAGCGTAAGTTTCAGGTACATGAGCTCGAGGAGTATCGCCATCATGCATATGAGAATGCAAAGCTTTACAAGGAGAGGACGAAGCTCATTCATGATTCCCGTTTGAAGCCGGGCAAGGATTTCAAAGTTGGTGATCAAGTTCTCCTATACAACTCTCGGCTCAAGCTCTTTCCCGGGAAATTGAGGTCTCGTTGGTCCGGCCCCTTTACGGTAACTCATGTTTTTCCTTATGGCACCATCGAGGTAATCTCTCCATCCCAAACCGAACCTTTTAAGGTGAATGGCCACAGACTTAAGCATTATGTTGTTAGTGATACTATAGGTGCTGTTGAGGTCTTGTCTTTGGTCGTGCCTTGAGTGTTCCTTGCTTCGTCGAGCTTACGACGTTAAACAAGCGCTTCTCGGAGGCAACCCGAGTGTTTTTTCATGTCTTTTCTTCTTGATTTGATTGCGTGATTGTGTGTTTTTGTGGTGTTCAAGGTCCTTGAGTTGTTGTGGTGTCCTTTGTGGTCTCGTAGGCGTTGAAATTCTGAAGTTCGGGGTCCGTTTTGGGTTGATTTGATGGTGTTTTGGTCGTTTTTTTCGTCGGGGTGAAAAGTTGATTTTAGGCTGAGGAGGTGCACGCCGTGCACCACTGCACGCCGTGCACCGTGCACGGTTTGGTGCACGTGCTGTCCAGAGGTTCGAAAAAATTTCAGCTCCATGGTGCACGCCGTGCACCGTGCACGTTTGGTGCACGTGCTGTCCAGGAGGTTCAAAAAAAATTTTCAGCTGCGTGATGCACGCCGTGCACCCATGCACGCCGTGCACACTGCACGCCGTGCACACTTGCACGCCGTGCACACTTGCACGCCGTGCACCTGATCTTTCCCTTTGTTTTTTTTTTTGGTTTGGTTTGTGGTTGGCTCGGTTGATACTTGATTTTCTGGTTTGAGTCATTGTTCGGTTTGGTTTTGGTTCACCCAACTCACTTGACCCACCCGACCCCCCACTTATCCCCTTCCCCCCTCACCCCCGACCCCGACCCTCTCACTCTCTCTTTCTCACAGCCGCCGACCACCCCAGCCACCACCCTCAACCCGGCCACCGCCGCCGCCAGCGCACCCTTAACCCGACCGTCGGCCTTCCTCAACCGCCCGACGCCGCCGCCAGCTTCCATCTGCCTGCCGACTCCCAGCCACCGCCAGCACTTCCATCCTTCCGATCCGCCGCCGAAGCTTCCCCAGCCGCCGCCGCCGCCACTCCTGCCCAGCCGCCAACAACTCCTGCCCGCCGATCCCCATCCCGCCGCCGACTCCAATCGACCGACCCAGCCCCTCTCTCTCAAGTCTCTAACTCCTACCCGACCCCAGCTCCAGCCGCCACTCAATTCCGCCGTCTTTCCTCAACCGCCAACCTGCCCCAATCTCAGGTTTCTTTTGGCTTGAATTTCTGATTTGGTTGCTTGAGTTAGTTGGCAGTTGGTAGTGTGGTTTGATTGAATGTTGATATTGTTGGTTTGCTTTGAATTGTGGAGTTGGGCATTGATTTTGTTTGTTAGGATTTTGATGTGAGGGTGTGATTTGGTTGCTTAGTTTAGGGTGTGGGATTTGCTTGTTTCATGTGAGCAGGTTTGGGGTTATGGCGTTGCTTGTGTCCATTGTTGAGCCGATTTTAGCTTTGAGAAATTGATTGATTGTTCTTGATTGGTGGCTGCTTTGATTGTTCTTGATTCGTGGCTGATTTGATTATTCTTGATTGGTGGATGGTTGCAAAGGATTAGTGGTGGCTTGATGGGGGCAGAATGTTGTTTTATCGTGATTTATTTGAATGGTGGAGTTAGGTGTGGTTGTTAGTGTTTGACTTGTGATCCTACTCCGTGCCTATCTTTGTGATGTGTCTTTTGTTTCTACAGGTTCTGAATTCGGGGACCGAATTCCATTCTTTGTGTGAGGAGGGGTGTGGTTAATCACCACTCATTGGTTTAATTTTTATGTATTCCTCCTTACATTGTGTGGACTTAGGCTTATATGTTCTTGATTCGTGTTTTTGATCCATGATGCATGCCTTTTGCTTAAGTTTGGATTTCAATGATTTGATTTTTGCTAGCATAGGTTGTTGCACTTGAACTTGATGATTTTGAATTGTGCTCAATGTTTTGATCATGTGTTATGATTCGGCGCCTTGATAGGATTTGTCTTAGGAGTGTAGCCTTTTTTTGTTGATTCTTTGTATGCACTTCTTTTGCAGGATGCCTCCCAAGGGTAAAGCAGCTTCTTCATCCTCCACCCCCAAGCGATCCAAGGCACCAGCTTCCAAGAAGCGGAAGGGACAGACTGGGGAGTCTTCTGCTCCTCCACCACGGTCGCCTTCGCCGCCTCCAGCTCCTCGTCGCGTCGACCCTCCTGAATCAGTGGTTCAGAGGATCTTCGACTTCGACCCCAGAGATCGGGCTTACAGTCGTTATCAGGTTATGGCAAGATGGCCCGTGGCGAGGCAGGGTAGATTTGATTTTGAAGGTTGCAGAGTCTGCTGGTTGGTTGGATGCTTTGAAGACTTTGGCTGATGGAGCCGGTATTTGGCCGCTCTTGGAGGTTGACGAAAGGGCGTATGAGTGGCCTACAAAGGAGTTCTTGAGCACTCTCACCGTGGAGTGTCACGAGACCACTAGTGAGGTTTGTGTGCGCTTCAGGCTCGGCGGGATGGCGCGTGTGTGCTCCATTGACGAGTTTGGATACCGCCTTGGGTTCTATGAGTGGGTGCAGGTTCAAAGTGGCGAGCTCTCTGGGTTGGCTCTCATATCTTCTCTTGCGGGGACGCCAAGAGTGCATTCTTCAAGGAAATTGCACCGAGGACTAGAGGTTATTCAGCTCGCTCATCCAAGGTCACAGAAGTGAATCGGCCTATGCTGAAGCTCCTCCATCACTTCTTCCGCACTCCATCACCCACAGGAAGCCATCCTCCTCTCCAGGTGTAGTCTCAGTCAGAGATTTGTTTCTCTTTTATTGCTTGGAGAGGGGCATCAAGCTGCATCTAGGTGATTTAGTGCTAGGAGCCCTCCTTCAGATACAAGCTAATGACACTATTGGTGTTCTGCTGGGAGGAGGATTTGTGACCAGGTTGGTGCGTGGGTATGAGTGCCTTGATGCTTTTGGTCCTGCTCCAGCATTTGTCGAGCCTCGACCAGTTCTCTTGAGGATTGTCCTACCTACAGCTCAGATCACAGACCTTCTGGTTCCGACTTGTCGGGTCTCAGATGATGACAGTGATGAGGAGGATGTAGAGATCGACCCTACTTCGCTTCATGAGCTTATCTCGGGGATGGGTCGCCTCACGACCGTAGTGGAGGATATTCGTGAGGGACAGAGGAGAGACAGTGCGGCGATACAGGATCTTAACAGGGGAGTTCAGAACCTAGAGGCGTACAACGCTAGGGACTTTGAGAGCCAGCAGTTCTATGGACAGCAGCTTGCTCAGGTGCACGAGGTTCAGCAGTTTCAGGGTATCCAGATTACTCAGATTCAGCATTCTCAGTACTGGCAGCAGCATCAGTCCTACTACTACCAGGAGAGCTTCCACTCTGAGTCCGGCCCCTCCAGCACTTGGGCAGTCTTTCCACTGCCTCCCCCGTTTGACGGCTACCATCCATGGTCACAGTGGCCTGGGCACCCACGACCACCACCCCACTGAGAGCCTCAGGATCACTCACCACTTCTCAGGACTTTGGATTTTTCCTTTCTTTTATTTCTGTTTATGACTGCATGTTTTGTTGTGTTTGACTTCTGATTTTTTTCTTTTCATTTCTGGCTTTGCACTTGTCATGTTGTTGGATCACGCATCTCATCCGTACTCTCATCTGTCGA
>JAVBHU010000890.1:0-14043 GCA_034768395.1 Linum lewisii | reverse complement strand
CACTGGCTTTTCAACCAAGCCGATGACCAATTGGGGCGAATCAACGGTTCCTCTCGTATTTGGTTGGTTTTACTGTCGCGCGGGGGTATCAGTAGGGAAAACTAACCTGTCTCACGAGGGTTTAAAACCCAGCTCACGTTCCCTATTGGTGGGGGGAACAATCCAACATTTGGGGGAATTCGCTTCACAATGATAGGAAGAGCCGCATCAAGGATCAAAAGCAACGCCCGCTATGAACGCTTGGCTGCCACAACCCAGTTATCCCTGTGGTAACTTTTCTGACACCTCTAGCTTAAAATTTCCGAAGGTTAAAGGATCGATGGGCCCACGTTTTCCCCAGGGTTTTTTTCGTATTCGTACGGGAAAAAATCAGAATCAAACGAGTTTTTAAACCCTTTTGTTCCACACGAGATTTCTGTTTCGTTGAGCTCATCTTAGGCACCTGCGTTTTTTTTTTAACAGAGTGCCCCCCCAGCCAAACTCCCACCTGACAATGTTTCCCCCCGGATCGGCCCGCCAACGGCCTTTGGCCCAAAAAAGGGAGGGGCAGTGCCCCGCCTCCGATTCACGGAATAAGAAAAAATAACTTTAAAAAGTAGTGGTATTTCAATTTTCCCGGGAGCTCCCACTTATACTACACCTCTCAAGTCATTTCACAAAGTGGGGACTGATTTAAAGCTCAACAGGGTCTTCTTTCCCCGCTGTTTGGCCAACCCCGTTCCCTTGGCTGTGGTTTCGCTGGATAGTAGACAGGGACAGTGGGAATCTCGTTAACCCTTTCATGCGCGTACTAATTAGTTTGGCCCCCGGGCTTTTGGGCTACCTTAAGAGGTCATAGTTACCCCCGCCGTTTCCCCGGGCTTGGTTGAATTTCTTCACTTTGAAAATTCAAAAGAAACTGGGCAAAAAATCACATTGCGGAGCACCCGGGAAAGGGGACCATCCCCAATGCTTTTTTTTAAATTTAAAACGGGTGGGGTTTTCCCCCTTGTCCGTCCCAGTTTGGCGGGGCTGTTCGCCCCCCCGGGGGGAAAGGCCCCGCGAAGGGGCCCGGGTTCCCCGGCCCCCCCCCCGGGCCCGGCACGGGGCGCCCCGCTCTCGCCGGGGTGAGCAGTCGAGCGGGTCCTCCAAACAGCCGGCGGGTTCAGGACGGGGGACCCCGGGCCCCAGCCCTCAGACCCAATCCTTTTCCCAAAGGTTACGGATCCATTTTGCCGATTCCCCTTGCCAAACATTTTTTCCATCGACCAGAGGCTGTTCCCCTTGGGGGGACCTGATGCGGTTATGAGTAGGGCCGGGCGCGGTTTGGCCCCGGGTTTCCTCCGGATTTTCATGGGCCGCCGGGGGCGAAAACCGGACACCGCGCGACGTGCGGTGCTTTTCCCGGGCCGCTGGACCCTACCTCCGACTGGTCTTTTCCCAGGGTGGGGGGCCGTTAAACAGAAAAGAAAAATTTTCCCCGAGGCCCCCGCCGACGTCTCCGGACTCCCTAACGTTGCCGTCACCGCCGCGTCCCGGTTGGGAAATTTTTAAACCCCGATTCCCTTTCGATGCTCGCGCGGGGGGGACGCGCTATCAGACGGGTTTTCCCCCCGTCTCTTAGGATCGACTTAAACCCCTGTGCAAGTGCCGTTCAAATGGAACCCCTTTCCCCCTTCGGCCTTAAAATTCTTATTTGAATATTTGCTACTACCACCAAGATCGCACCCACGCCCCTCCGGCCCCGGGGCCCCGCCCTGGGTTTTGCAGCGACCGCCGCGCCCTCCTACTCATCGGGGCCAGGCCCCTTTCCCCGCGGCCGGGGGGGTGGGTCGCCCCGCTTAAGCGCCCCTCCATTTTCGGGGCTAGTTGATTCGGCAGGGGGAGTTGTTACACACTCCCTTTGCGGATTTCGACTTCCATGACCACCGTCCTGCTGTCTTAATCGACCAACACCCTTTGTGGGTTCAAAGGGTTTGCGCGCAGTTGGGCACCGTAACCCCGGGTTCCCGGGTTTATCCCGCATCGCCAGTTTGCTTCCCAAAAAAAGGCCCACTTGGAGCTCTGATTCCAAAGGAGCGGGTCATCGAAGCAGCCGCCCCGGGCCTACCTATTTTAAAATTTGAGAAAGGGTCGGGGCATTGCACCCCCCATGCCCTAATCATTGGCTTTTCCGAAGAAAATCGGTCTGAGCTTTCCCGCTATCCTGAGGGAAACTTCGGAGGGGAAACCCGCTACTAGACGGTTCGATTAGTCTTTCGCCCCCATACCCAAGTCAGGGCGAACGATTTGCACGTCAGTATCGCTGCGGGCCTCCACCAGAGTTTCCTCTGGCTTCGCCCCGCTCAGGCATATTTACCATCTTTGGGGTCCCGACAGGCATGCTCGCACTCGAACCCTTTCAGAAGATAAGGTCGGTCGGCGGTGCAACCCGGGGGTTCCCGCCGTAGTTCCTTGCGCCTTAGGGTTTACTCGCCCGTTGATCGCACCATGTCAGACCCCTTGGTCCGTTTTTTCAAGAGGGGGCCGAATGGGGAGCCCGCAGGCCGACGCCGTAGCGCGCGGTGGTGAGCACGCCGGGGCGGCGCGCGCTCAGTCCCAATCCGGCGGCGGCATTCACGAGCTTTTAAAAAGGCCCCGGGCTTGGGCCGCGCCAAAATCCGCGTCGGTCCGCACCCGGCCGATAGCGGACGGCATTCGCCTTCGCATCCGACCGGGGGGCATCGCGGCCCCATCCGCTTCCCCCCCGACAATTTCAAGACTCTTTGACTCTCTTTTCAAAGTCCTTTTATTTTTCCCCTGCGGTACTTGTTCGCTATCGGTCTCTCACCCGTATTTGCCTTTGGGGAAAAAATTTACCGCCCGATTAGGGCTGTTTCCCCAAAAACACCCGACTCGTAGACAGCGCCTCGTGGTGGACAGGGTGGGGACGGGGGCTCTCCCCCTCTCCGGGCCCCTTTCCGGGGGGACTTGGGCCCGGTCCCCCGTGGGCGTTCTCCAGATAAAATTCAAAGCCAAAGGGCACCCGATTTAAGCTGGGCTTTCCGGTTCGCTCGCCGTTACTAAGGGAATCCTTAAGTTTCTTTTCCTCCCGCTTATTGATATGCTTAAACTAGCGGGTGTCCGCCTGACCTGGGGTCGAAGTTGGGGGGGAAATAAATAAAAGGCCCCTGGCCCACAAAATTTTTTCGTCGGCCAAGGGAGAAACCACGACTAAAAGCCATATGTCGTTTCAACCACAGCTCACCGTGGCGTCTTTGCCGACGACTTTCATTTGGGGCCATCCAGTAGGCTACTTACAGCCACTGGGAGGCCAGAATCCGCACCTTCCCAATTTTGGGGGGCAGGGCGACTTTGTGTGACACCCAGGCAGACGTGCCCTCAACCAAAATGGCTTTCGGCGCAACTTGCGTTCAAAAACTCGTGGTTCACGGGATTCTGCAATTCACACCAAGTATCGCATTTTGCTACGTTCTTCATGATGCGAGAGCCGAGATATCCTTTTGCCGAGAGTCTTATTCTATTTAAAAGTTGGTGGGTCGCTCCATCCTGCACACCGTGACCGGGCACATGACGGGTGTCCCCTCGTAGTATTCCTTGGCGCATTCCGCGCCGGGGTTTGTTAGTTTGTGGCGGAGGCATAACATGGTGGTCAAACCCCCGCCGAGCAAGGCAGGCCTTCGCGTGGTGGACCTAGGGCACACCAAACATCACCTTCCCCGCATTTAACAACAAGTTCGCTGGTCATTCTGCCGGGCAGGTTTTGACAATGATCCTTCCGCAGGTTCACCTACGGAAACCTTGTTACGACTTCTCCTTCCTTAAATGATAAGGTTCAGTGAACTTCTCGCGACGTCGCCGGCGGCGAACCACCCACGTCGCCGCGATCCCAAAACACTTCAGGACCATTCAATCGGTGGAGCGACGGGGGCGGTGTGTCAAAGGGCAGGGGACGTAGTCAACGCGAGCTGATGACTCGCGCTTACTAGGAATTTTCCTCGTTGAAGACAATAATTGCAATGATCATCCCATCCGTGAAATTTCAAGATTTTACCCAGACCTGTCGGCCAAGGCTATAGACTGTTGATACATCAGTGTAGCGCGCGTGCGGCCCAGAAAATCTAAGGGATCACAGACCTGTTATTGCCTCAAACTTTCCCTTTGGCCTAAAAAACCATGTCCCTTAAAAGTGGCCACGGAGGGGGCCCCCGATGCTAGTTGCAGGCTGGGTCTGTTCGTTAAAGGAATTAACCAGACAAATCCTCCACCAAACAAGAAGGCCATGCACCACCCCCCCTAGAATAAGAAAGGCTCTAGTCGTCAAAACCTTTCTATGTCTGGACTGGTTTGTTTCCCCTGTTGAGTCAAATTAAGCCGCAGGCTCCCTCCTGGGGGGCCCCTTTCCGTCAACCTTTAAGTTTTAGCCTTGCGACCATATCCCCCCCCGGAAACCCAAAGACTTTGATTTCCATAAAGGGCCGGCGGGTCCCAAAAAGCAACTCGCGATCCCTGGTCGGCATGTTTATGGTTTAGACTAGGACGGTATTGATCGTCTTCGAGCCCCCCCAAATTTCGTTTTGATTAATTTAAAACATCCTTTGGAAATGCTTTCGCAGGGTTTTTCGTTTTCATAAATCCAAGAATTTCACCTTGCTATGGGAAATGAATGCCCCCGATGTCCCCGTTAATCATTACTCGATCCCAAGGGCCAACACAATGGACCGAAAACCTGTATGTTTCCCATGCTAATGTATTCAGAGCGTAGGTTGTTTGAGCACTCTAATTTCTTAAAGTAAATGCGCCGGGGGCACGACCCGGGCCCAAATTAAAACCGGAGGCATCGCCGGCAGAAGGGACAAGCGGCGGTGCACCCGTGAGGCGGACCGGCCGACCCAACCCCAAAGGTCCAACTCGAGCTTTTTAACTGCAACAACTTAAATATACGCTTTTGGGAAAGGGGAATTACCGCGGCTGCTGGCCCCGATTTTGCCCCCCCAAAGGGGGGTTTATTTTCCCTTTAAAAAAAAGGGGGTTTAAAAAAAGAATTTTTTTTACTCATTCCAATTACCAGACTCAATGACCCCGGTATTTTTTATTTATTGCCCATTTAACCTCCCCGTTGTCAGGATTGGGAAAATTTGCGCGCCCTGCTCCCTTTCCCTTGGATGTGGTACCCGTTTTCAGGCTCCCCCTCCCGGAATCGAACCCAAAATTCCCCGGGTCCCCCTCACCACCATGGTAGGCCCTCTACCCCTTACCCCCAAAAGTTGTTGGGGAA
Source organism: Linum lewisii (assembly GCA_034768395.1). Lineage (NCBI taxonomy): Eukaryota > Viridiplantae > Streptophyta > Magnoliopsida > Malpighiales > Linaceae > Linum > Linum lewisii. The sequence goes on along the minus strand of JAVBHU010000890.1, from coordinate 8,786 downwards.
AAAATTTGAATGATGCGTCCCCGGCAGGGAAGGCCTTGCGATCCTTTCGAGTTATCATGAATCATCAAAAAAACGGGCAAAAGCCCGCGTTGACCTTTTATCTAATAAATGCCCCCCTTTCCCAAAAGTGGGGTTTTGTTGCACGTTTTAAGCTCTAGAATTACTACGGTTATCCGAGTAGAAGGTCCCATAAAACAAATTTTAAAAACTGATTTAATGACCCCATTCCCCAGTTTCAATTGAATTTGTTCATACTCACAAAATGCAGGGTTAAATCTTTGAGAAAAGCATATGACTACTGGCAGGTTTCAACCAGGTAGCTTTTCCCTCATTCGACGCATCCCCCTAGGCCCCGGAGCCGAACCACCAAAGATAAAAGATGCAGTCATAAAAAAAAATAAATTAAAAGGGTGGGGCCCAAACCCCATTGAGGATGAAAGGAAACCCAGGGCCCCAACACCCTTTTCCCAGCATGGAAAAGCACAAGCGAACATAAGGCCCTTTAAAAGCACCGGGGTGAAAAGACGGGAAAACTAGTGGGCCACCACGATGTCCCCCAAAAGCCCCCCAAAGGGAGAAAAAGGGTTGAACGGGTTTAAAAAAAATGAAAATTCCCCCTTTTTGGGGTTTTTGGCAACACAGGAACCCCGTTCTCCACCTTCGGGTAAGGGAAGGAGGCAATGAAGAGAGTTTTTGTGGGGGGGACCACGGTTCGATGCTCAAAGCAGGACCCCGTCCCCCCCAAAACCCCAACTCAAAAACCCAAACTCATGTGCATAAACTTTTAAAAAACGTATGACAGCCAGCACCCGATAAACCCCCCCCAATTTAAAAAAAAGCTTAGACGTTGAAAAGCCCCCCAAAAAAGTTCCCCCAAACGTGCCCCATCAACGCACCGCTTAACACAAAAGAGAAAACGAAAAAACCCCGGACAAAGACCCCGAAACCGGGACGCCACCCGGCCACCCCGAGATATACCAACACCCCGGGCCAACGGAAACCCCGGGGGACCGCCAATAACCTTCGGGGAAAAAAACCCTGCAAGGTCTACCATGCGGAAGACTCAGTGGGGGGCCAGCGGAAGGGGCCGGAAACACGAAAAATTGGGCCCCACTAAACCTTAAAAAGGCCGACTCCCCACCGAATGCCCGCCCGGGCCGGCGACCAGCCCCCCGGCGAAAAAACGGCCCCCCCGGCCGGGGGCCCACCCCCTTGCCCCATGGGGTGCCCGCGGAAAACCCAAGCAGTGCTCGGGGAAAAGTGGCCAGGGTCAAGCGCAGGGTTTCGGCCACCGAGGGGGGTCAGCACCACCCCCTTTTTAAAACCAAATTTTTTGCCCCCCCCCCCCCCCTTTTTCCTTTTCTCCTTTCCCACGGGTGCCACCAAATATAGCCGAGGAGTACCCCCCCCCCAAAAAAAATCTTCATTTTGGGTTTTGATCTGAAATTTTCCCAAGAGATGTTAAGCATACCATAACCATTATGATAAAAGTTTCTTAATTTTTGGATTAGAAATTAAAATTTTTTTTCGAATATTTTTTTTTTTCTGCTGCACCCCCGGTTTCCCCGGGGCCCCCCCCCCCCCCCCCCCCCCCCCCCGAGGGGCCCCGGGGGACAAAAACCCCCGGGGTTTCCCGGGCCGAGGCACCGGACACACCCCCCGGATGCGGGCCAAATCCCCGGGCCAACCCTTTTTTTGCGGGCCCGAGGCCCCCGGGGCCAGCCCCGGATGCAGGGGCCCGGGGCCCCCGGCCCTTTTGCCCCTGCAACTTATGCCGGGCCGAGTCACGAAGCCAAGGGCCCCGAACCCACCCCCGGATGCCAGGCCGAGCCCCAAGAAGGGCCCCCGGGACACCCCCCCGGATGCGGGGCCGAGATCCCCGGTCCAACCCCGGTGCCAATCCCGGGGGCCCCCCGAGGCACCCCCGTTCCCGGGGCCCGAGGACCGGGCCAGCCCGGGATGGGGGGGCCCCAGAAAAACCTTTGGGGAAACCCCCTGTTCCCGGGGCCCAAAGGAGCCCCGGCCCTGCCCCTGATGCCGGGCCGAGCACGAAGCCAAGGGCCCGGACGCCCGGATCCCAGGCCAAACCCACCAAGCCAAGGGCCTCGGACCACCCCCCGGTTGCGGGCCGGGAAAACCCGGCGTGCCCGGTGCCGGGGCCCGGGGGATTTTCCCGGTTGCCGAGCCGATTTCCGAAGCCAAAGGGCCCCCGGATGCCGGGCCCAGCTCCCCGAGCCAAGGCCCCCGGGAAATGTACGGCCAAGCCAAGACCCCGGGGCCCCGGGGGCCCCCGGATGCAGGGCCGATTTTCCGAGCAAAGGCCCCCGGAAACAGCCCGGATGCCGGGCCCGAGTACAGAGCCGAGGGAAAGGGGTGCTTGACACCCTTTGTCAACCCTTGTCAAACCCACTTGTCAAACCATTTTGTAAAACAAAATGTCCCCACTGACACTCTGCTAACACACTGCCAAAAACCCCACGCCTACCCCCCAACACGCCTATAAACACCCCCAAACGCCGGCGCCCGCGCCCGCGCCCGGCGCCGCGCCGCTTTTTGTGGGTTTTGTTTTGTTTTTTTGAACCCCGTGGCCCACGGACGGGGGCCCAGGGTTTTACGGTTAATGGTCATGGTCGGAAACGGTCGGAGCCCTTTACTATAGCTTCGGACCCCCCGCTTTTTTTTAGACCCACTGCCCGTTTAAAAAAAACCCGACCGATCACCGAATCCCGGGCCCGGCGCCCCAAAACGCCGAGGGGCCGGCGGTCCACCAATTTTCCCCCCCTGGTGGGCCTCCGGCCCCGGTGGCCCGCTCCCCGTTCCAGGGTTTCGGCCACCGAGGGGGTCGGCCCACCCCCTTTTAGAGAAAATTAGACCATGAACCATGAAAAACCCGGGTTTTTTGACCCCCAAATTTGCCGACCGCCGGCGATACCCGGCCCGGCGCCCGAAGGGCCGGGGGGCCCACCCCCCTTTTGCCCCTGGTGTCCCTCACGGACGGTGGCCACGCCAAACGTTACGGTCGGCCACCGGGGGGGTGGGCCCACCCCCCTTTTGAGAAATAGAAATTTTTTCCCCTCTCCCCCAGGGTAGACATCAATATAGGAGGAGTCACACCCCCCAAAAAAATTTCATTTTAAGGATTTTTGATCTGAAATTTTGCAGAGATGTTAAGCATCCCAAATAACCATTAAAGGTACAAAGTTTTTTAATTTTTAAATTTAGTATTAAATTTTTCCCGAATTTTTTTCTTTTGTTTGCTGGACACCCGGGTTTGAGGGCCAAAGGACCCCAGTGCCAGCCCCGGTCCCAAGGGCCGAGAGCCCCCGGGCCCCCCCGGGAGGGGCCCAGGGCCCCGAGAGCCCCCGGGCCACCCCCGGTTCCCGGGGGCCGAGACCCCCCGGGCCAGCCCCGGTTTGCAGGGCCGGGGCCCCCGGGGCCCCACCCGGGGGAAAATGGGGGCCCCAAAAGGGACCCCCGGATGGGGCCCGAGACCCCGGGAGCCAGCCCCCTATGTAGGGCCGGGTCCCCGGGAAATCCCGGATCCCGGGGGCGAGATCCTGCCCCGCCCGGGGATGCGGGGGGCCGGGGGCCCGGCCACCTTGCAAGGGAAGGGCCCCGGGCCAGCCCCCAAATTGCAGGGCCGACCCAAAAGGCCGGACCCCCCGAACAGTTGGTCATCCAACCCCCCCTTCCCTGGAAACCCCTTCTCAAGGAGTTTGTATAACCCTCTACGAAATGAGATGCCATATGGTCCAAATCCACCTATGCCAACTTTTTCATCAAAGATATGCAATGACTTTTTCGGCGTGGGCGGTGGTCAAGATTCATACACCCAAGGGGTTGTTACGTAAGGACCTCAGACGGCCCGTGACACTTGAATAGTTTTGTACTCAAATTATTAAACCCCTCTTAGTCTGGCCCTTTTTGTGTAAATTTTTAGGAGTTGTAAAAAGGGGTTTTTTTCAAAAAGGGGGGGGGGCGAATGGGGAGCACATGGGGCGGAATCTCGTGGATCGTGGCACAAGGCCACTCTGCCACTTAAAATACCCCGCCGTTTTTTTAAGTCGCTGAAAAGGATTTCTATTCACTGCTCGGTGGAAATCATAATTCAAGGCCCCGCAAACTCTTTATGCCGGGCTTGGCCAACGACACGTGCCTTTGGGGGGCCGGGGGGGGGAAGGGCCCCTATTTGCGGGTCGGCAAAATCGGGCAGCGAAACGAGGCGTCGGTGCCACCCGGATTCTGACTTAGAGGCTTTTCATATAATCCCAGCCCCGGGTAGCTTTTGCGCCACTGGGTTTTCAACCAAGCGCATGACCAATTGTGCGAATCAACGGTTCCTCTCGACTAGGTTAACTGTCGCGACGCGGGTTTTATCAGAGGGTTTTAAAACTAACCTGTCTCACGACGGTCTCTAAACCCCGCTCACGTTCCTATTGGTGGGTGAAAAAATCCAAACTTGGTGAAAAAAATTTTCTTTTTACAAGAAGGAAGGCCCACATGAAAGGGTCAAAAAGCAAAGTCGCTAGAACCTTGGCTGCCACAAGCCTTTTTTCCCTGGGTAACTTTTTGACACCCTGCTTTCAAATTTCCGAAGGTCTAAAGGATCGATAGGCCACGCTTTCAGGTTGTATTGTTTTGGGGGAAAACGAATCAAACGAGCTTTTCCTTTTGTTCCCACGAGTTTTTTTGTTCTCGTTGGCTCATCTTGGACACCCTGGTTTCTTTTAACAATGTCCGCCCCAGCCAAATCCCCACCCGACAATGTCTTCCCCCCGGATCGGGCCCGCCGAACGGCCTTTGGTCCAAAAAGGAAGGGGCAGTTTGCCCCCCCCTTTCCCATTCACGGAATAAGTAAAATAACGTTAAAAGTAGTGGTATTTCAAATTTTTCCGGAAAACTCCCCTTTACTACCCTCCAAGTCATTTTTACAAAGTCGGCTAGATCAAGCTCAACAGGGTTTCTTTCCCCGCTATTTCGCCAAGCCCGTTCCCTTGGCTTTTTGGGGTTTTGTGGATGTAGACAGGGACAGTGGGAATCTCGTTAATCCCTTCATCGCTCACTAATTAGATGACGAGGGATTTTGGGTACCTTAAGAGGTCATATTACTCCCCCGCCGTTTACCCCGCTTGGTTGAATTTTTTTTTACTTTGACATTAAAGCACTTGGGCAGAAATCACTTTCTTTTAGCATCCGCAAAGGACCATCGCAATGCTTTTGTTTTAAATTTAAAAAGTCGGATTCCCCTTGTCCGTACCAGTTCTGAATGGCTGTTCGACGCCCGGGGGAAAGGCCCCCGGGGGGGAAGAGGGCGTTCCCCAGCCCCCTCCCCCCGGGCCGGCACGCGGCGACCCGCTCTCGCCGCGTGAGCACTCGAGCAGCCCTTTTCCACCAGCCGGCTTTTTCCCCAGGGACGGGGAAAACCCCCGGGCCCCAAAGCCCTCAAGCCAAATTCCTTTTTCCCCAGGTTACGGGATCCATTTTCCCCCGACCCCTTTGCCTACATTTTTTCCAAATCGCCCAGGGGCTGTTCCCCTTTTGGAGACCTAAATGGGGTTTTATGAAGTACGGACCGGGCGCGGAGGGAAAATTTTGGGTTTTCCCCCGGGATTTTCAGGGGCCCCGCCGGGGGCGCACCGGCCCCACCCGCCCCGAGGGCCCGGTGCTCTTCCGGCCGCTGGACCCTCCCTTTTTCCGATTTGAGCTTTTCCCCGGGTGGGCGGGCCCGTTAAACAAAAAGGTTTAATTTCTTCCCGAGGCCCCCCCGCCGACGTCCCGGACTCCCAACCCTTTTGGGCCGTCAGCCCCGCGCCCCGGGTTCGGGAAATTTTTAAACCCCCCGTTTCCCTTTCGATGCTCCCCGCGCGGGAACCCGCGCTACCCCAGGGGGGTTTTTCCCCCGTCTTTTTGGACCGACAAAAACCCATGTGCAAGTGCCGTTCCAGGGAAACCCTTTCCCCTTTTCGGCCTTCAAAGTTCTCATTTGAATATTTGTTTTACTACCCCCAAGATCGCCCCCGACAGCCGCCCCGCCCGGGCTCGCGCCCTGGGTTTTGCAGCGACCGCCCGCGCCCTCCTACTCATCGGGGCCAGGCCCTTCCCCTTTGACGGGGGGTTTTGGGTTTTCCGCCGTTTTAAGCGCCATCCTTTTTCCCCGGGGCCCCCAAAAATTTTGATTCGGCAGGTTTTTTTGGGTTACAACCCCTTCCTTTTAAAACCCGGATTTCCCCGATTTCCCATAAAACCACCGTCCTTTCTGTTTTTTAATCGCCCAACCCCCCCTTTGGGTGGGTTCAAAGGTTAGCGCGCAGTTGGGGCACCGAAACCCCGGCTTCCGGTTCTCCCGATCGCCAGTTCTGCTTACCAAAAATGGCCCACGGGGGAGCCCTCGATTCCAGGACGGCTCATCGAAGCAGCCCCCCCGCCTACCTTTTTTAAATTTGAAGAATGGGTCGAGGGAAATTTGCACCCCAAAGCCCCTAATCTTTTGGTTTTTCCCGAAAACTCGGTCTACTCCAGCATCCTAGGGAAACTTCGGGGGGAAAACCAAGCAAACCTAGACGGTTCGATTAGTCTTTCCCCCCTATCCCCAAGTCAGACGAACGATTTGCCCCCGTCATTTATCCGCTGCGGGCCCCCAAACCCAGAGTTTCCTCTGGCCCCGCCCCGCTCAGGCATAGTTCACCATCTTTCGGGTCCCGACAGGAAAGCTCGCACTCAAAAACCCTTCTCAGAAAGATAAGGTGGGTTTCGGGGGGTTTTAAAAACCCCCGAGGGGTTCCCCCCAAAGCCCAGTTTTCCTTGCCCTTAGGGGTTTACTCGCCCGTTAAACTTCGAAACAATTCAAAACTCCTTGGTCCGGTTTTCAAAGACGGGCCGAATGGGGACCCGCAGGCCAAAACGCCCGAAAGGGGCGCAGGTGCGTGACCACGCCGTGGCGGCGCGCGCTGCAGTCCAAACTTTTCGGGCGGCGGCTTTTCCCCACAGCGTTTTAAAAGGGCCCGGGGGCCCGGGCCGCAGCCAAAAAACCCCGGGCTTTCGGTCCGAAACCCCGAGCCGATCAGCCGGAAACCGGGCTTTTTCCGCCTTTTTCCGCTTTTCCGCCCGGGGCCCGCATCGCCGGCCCCCCACCCCCTTCCCCCCCCGACAAATTTCAAGCACTCTTTTGACTCTCTTTTCCAAAAGTTTTTTTTCATCTTTTCCCTCGGGGTACTTGTTCGCTATCGGTCCCCCTCACCCCGTTTTTTAGCCTTTGGAGGGAAATTTTAAAACCCGCCCGATTTGGGGTTTTGCTTTCCCAAAAAACCCCCACTGGGTTAGAAAAAGCGCCTCGGGTGCACAGGGTTTCCGGGAACGAGGGGGCCCTTCCCCCCTTTTTTTCTCCCCGGCCCCCCCTTTTTCCAGGGGATTTGGGGCCCGGTCCGCCGCTGAGGACGCTTCTCCAGACTACAATTAAAACCCGCCGAAGGCATCCGTTTTCCCCAAGCGGGGCCTCTTCCCCTTCGCTCCCCTTTTACAAGGGAATCCTAGTAATTTTCCTTTTCCTCCCTTATTGAATGTTTAAAACCCAAAACCGGGTGTTCCCCCTGCCCCTGGGGTCGCAAGTTGGATGGGGTTTAAAAAATTTTAAAAGGGCCCCCCATGGTCCACATAATTTCGTGGGCCCAAGGGGAGCAACCACGACTAAAAGACCAAAAGGTTTTTCGTTTTCAAAACCCCAGCTCACCGTGGGGGGTCTCTTGCCGGGCGACTTTCAAATTTTGGCCATCCAGTAGGCTACTTTTTCCGCCACTGGGAGGCCAGAAACCGCACCCCTTTCCCAATTTTTGGGGGGAGGGCGACTTTGTGGAAAAAACCCCCGGCAACGTTTCCCTTTAACCCCAAAAGGTTCCGGGGCAACTTTGCGTTTTTAAAAAAACTCGATGGGTTTCACGGGGGATTCTGCAATTCAACCCCCCAAAATTGCATTTTGCTTAAAGTTTTTCATCGATGGAGAGCCGAGAAAATCCCTTGCCCAGAGTCATTATTCTATTTTTAAAGTTGGGGGGTTCGCTCCACCTGCACACCGTAAAACCCGGGCCCCATGACGGGGCGTCCCCTCTTTGTATTCCTTGGCGCATTTCCCCCCGGGGTTTTGGTTTTGTTTTGTGGGCGGAGGCTAACATTTGGGGGTCCCCAAACCCCCCCCCGAGCAAGGCAGGCCCTTTGCGTGGGGGACCCCCCCAGGGCACCCCAAACATCAGCCTTCCCCCCATTTTAACAACAAAATTTGCTGGTCAATTTTTGCCGGGCAGGTTTTTTAAAAATGATTTTTCCCTTTCCCCAGGTTTCCCTACGGAAAACCTTTTTTACGACTTCTCCCTTTCCCCTAAATGATAAGGTTCAGTGAACCCTTTTCGGGGACGTCGCCGGGCCCGGGGAAACCCCCCCCACGTCGCCGCGATCCGAACACTTCCAAAACCGGGCCCTTTTAATCGGTAAAAAGGGGGGGGGGACGGGCGGTGTGTACAAAAAGGGGAGGGACGTAGTCAACGGAGCTGAAGAAAATTTGCGCTTTTTCCCAAATTTTTCCCCGTTGAAACCAATAAATTGCAAAAATCTATCCCCATCAAGAAAATTTCAAAGATTTTTCCCAGACCCTTTGGCCAAGGCTATAGACTCGTTTTAAAACATCAGGTAGCGCCCCGTTTTCGGCCCAGAACATCTAAGGGGCATCACAGACCCGTTTTGCCTTTAAACTTTCCTTTGGGCCCAAAAAAGGCCTTTGTCCCTCTAAAAGCGGCCAC
>JAVBHU010000889.1:0-14059 GCA_034768395.1 Linum lewisii | reverse complement strand
CCTCATTGTAGAAAGGAAACATGGGTCATAAACTTTCTTTTAGTCATTTCACAAGTTCACTTCTAGAATTTCATTTAGTTCTTGTTTCCCATCTATGTTTTCCGACTTCAAGTACTAGATTACCGACATTATAGATATATTCATAAGGAGCAGAAGAGCAACATGAAGGACTAAACAATCATCATAGTAGCCACTTAACATGTTCTCTTCTAGGACTCCCTTTAAACAAATTATATTTGTCATCCATGTTTTCCCACTTTCAAATATCATAATACCAACATGATAGATTATATTCATAAGGATAGAAGAGCAACATGAATGACTAAAATAATCATCATAGTAGCCATTTACATGATCTCTTCTAGGACTCCCTTGTCATCCATGTTTTCCCACTTTCAAATATCAATACCGACATGATAGATTATTTTCAGAAGGATTAGGAATAGCTATTGGAATTGACTTAATAGTCTATAGTAGAAAGGCAACATGGTAATAAACTTTCTTTTAGTCATTTGACAATTCTCTTCTAGAATTTTATTTAGTTCTTGTTTCCCATCTATATTTTTCGACTTCCAATTACTAGAATACCGACATGATTGATGATATTCATAAGGAGCAGAGGAGCAACATGAATGACTAAATAATCATTATAGTAGTAATTTAATACGGACATGAACTTTCTACATTTAGTCATTTAACATGTTCTCTTCTAGGACTCCTTTTAGATAATATATTTGTCATCCATGTTTTCCACTTTCAAACATCATTATACCGACATGATAGATTATTTTCAGAAGGAGCAGAATAGCTACTTGAATTGACTTAATAGTCTTCATAGTAGAAAGGCAACATGGGTCATAAACTTTCTTTTAGTAATTTACAAATTCTCTTCTAGAACTTCATTTAGTTTATTGTTTCCCATCTATATTTTTGGACTTCCAATTACTAAAATATCGACATGATTGATGATATTAATAAGGAGCAAAGAGCAACATAATGACTAAACGATCATCATAGTAGTAATTTAACATGTTCTCTTTAGGACCCCTTTAGACAAATTATATTTGTCATCCATGTTTTCCCACTTTCAAACATCATTATACCGACCTTATAGATTTTTTCAGAAGAGCAGAATAGCTACTTGAATTGACTTAATAATCCTCATTGTAGAAAGGAAACATGGGTCATAAACTTTCTTTTAGTCATTTCACAAGTTCACTTCTAGAATTTCATTTAGTTCTTGTTTCCCATCTATGTTTTCGACTTCCAAGTACTAGATTACCGACATTATGAATATATTCATAAGGAGCAGAAGAGCACATGAAGGACTAACAATCATCTAGTAGCCATTAACATGTTCTCTTCTAGGACTCCCTTTAAACAAATTATATTTGTCATCCATGTTTTCCCACTTCAAATATCATAATACCAACAGATAGATTATATTTAAGACCAGAAGAGCAACATGAATGACTAAATAATCATCATAGTAGCCATTTAACATGATCTCTTCTAGGACTCCCTTGTCATCCATGTTTTCCACTTTCAAATATCAATACCGACATGATAGATTATTTTCAGAAGGAGTGAATAGCTATTGAATTGACTTAATAGTCTCATAGTAGAAAGGCAACATGGGTAATAAACTTTCTTTTAGTCATTTGCCCAATTCTCTTCTAGAATTTTATTTAATTCTTGTTTCCCATCTATAATTTTTCGACTTCCAATTACTAGATAATACCGACATGATTGATGATATCATAAGGAGCAGAGGAGCAACATGAATGACAAATAATCATTAATAGTAATTTAATACGGGACATGAACTTTCTACATTTAGTCATTTAACTATGTTCTCTTCTAGGACTCCTTTTAGATAAATTATATTTGTCATCCATGTTTTCCAACTTTCAAACATCATTATACGACATGATAGATTATTTTTCAGAAGGAGCAGAATAGCTACTTGAATTGACTTAATAGTCTTCTATAGTAGAAAGGCAACATGGGTCATAAACTTTCTTTTAGTAATTTCACAAATTCTCTTCTAGAACTTCATTTAGTTATTGTTTCCCATCTATATTTTTGGACTTCCATTACTAAAATATCGACATGATTGATGATATTAATAAGGAGCAGAAGAGCAACATAAATGACTAAACGATCATCATTAGTAGTAATTTAACATGTTCTCTTTCTAGGACTCCTTAGACAAATTATATTTGTCATCCATGTTTTCCCACTTTCAAACATCATTATACCGACCTTATAGATTTTTTTCAGAAGGAGCAGAATAGCTACTTGAATTGACTTAATAATCCTCATTGTAGAAAGGAAACATGGGTCATAAACTTTCTTTTAGTCATTTCACAAGTTCACTTCTAGAATTTCATTTAGTTCTTGTTTCCCATCTATGTTTTCCGACTTCCAAGTACTAGATTACCGACATTATAGAATATATTCATAAGGAGCAGAAGAGCAACATGAAGGACTAAACAATCATCATAGTAGCCACTTAACATGTTCTCTTCTAGGACTCCTTTAAACAAATTTATTTGTATCCATGTTTTCCCACTTTCAAATATCATAATACCAACATGATAGATTATATTCATAAGGAGCAGAAGAGAACATGAATGACTAAATAATCATCATAGTACCCATTTAACTATCCCTCCCCTTATTCCCCAAGTCATCTCAGCCCCTTTCCCCCCAAAAAACTCGCGACGGCTCCCCTTCCCGCCAACCAGCCTTTTAACCGGCGGTGACCACTCTTCCCACGAGGTTTCCCCTTTCCCGCTCTTTGCACCCTATAAAACCCCCCTTTTTCCCGTCTTCCTCCTTTTTTTACCCCTTCTCTGACACCTTGATCCCCATTTTTACAGTTTCTTGCCTCCATGCTTCCTTACCCCTTCCGGCGGTCCCCCACATTTCCCTTCCCCGTTATCGGAAAACTTCATTTCCTTTTTCCCGACACCCGAAAATTTTTACTCTTCCTCCTTTTTTTCAGGTCTGGAGCCCCCCCCCCCCCACCGGGTACGTGACTCCCCCCTTTTCTCACTCCCATTCCGCCTGCCGTGTGTTTTTTTCTCTTTTTTGCTTTTTTTTTGTTGTTTTTTTTCTTTGAACCATGGTTTCCCCCTCCGATAGCCAAACCAAAGTCATTCCTTTTCCCGTGGTCCCCGTTCTTCCCCCTCTCCTTCATTTTCCTCTTCGGCCTCCCCCCTCTTTTTCCCATCTTTCCCCCCGAAGGGCACCCTTAAACCCTCCATCTACACCAAAACCCCTGGGCCCCCAAATTTTCCGCGTATAGAGGAAATTTTGATAAATTCCTGCCTGTTTTTTGGGGGCCCCCACCAAAAAGGATTCGGCGGGCCCCATGGGTCAGATTGATCCTGAGGCGACTGAGTCACCGGTCCTACCCCCTTTGGAAAACTGGCGATCTATGTGGGGAAGAGTACCTTGAGACCAGGGGTCATCGGCCCGGGCTACTTTCCTTCGGGTGGGTGGAGAAATCCCCCGCGTTCTTCCGTTTCGCCATGCTGCCGTCCCCCGGGGAATTTGCCGTGGCCTCTCGGTTTTCCACTTTTGGCAATTCCCCGCCAGGGGGCACGGCGTCGGGGCCCGGGGCCCTTTCAAAATGGCCTTCGCCTTCCACCATCCTCGTTCACGGTCGCCCTGTTTGATGCTTTGGCGCTTCTCTTGGCCCTTTAACGGGGGTGTTGGGCTAAAAACCCTTCCCTTTTGAATGCATTTGTGCGCCCAAGAAACGCCCCCATCTTGGGTTTTTCAATTAATTCATTATGCCAAGCACCCCTCAATGGCATCGTTTCGTTCCCCAGCTATTTTACCAAAAAAGGGGCATTTACTCATCACCGAACCCTTGCCCTACATGGTACCTTCGTTTTTTATTTCCCGCCCCACGCCCCGGACCCTTTGGGCTTCGCTGCTCCCTTCATCCTGGTTTCTGGTGACGGGGTTCTTTAAAACGCCGAGCTTGATCCTACCCTGAGAGATACCCCTTCCCCCAATCCTTTTGATTGCCATCATCTTCGACCACTTCGGGCCTGCGGACTCCCCAGGGGGAATACAGGAGGTATACTTTTGCTTAGGGGGTGCTGATTGTTTTCCCCCCCTTCCAAAGCTGTCGCCTTCTCTTGCGGTTGGTCGCGAGAAAACCCCTTAGGAACGAAATCTTTATATTGTCGCCTTTTTGTGCTTTCTTTTTTTTCCCCCCTTTTTTTATACTAATTTTTGGTGTCCCTTTTCCCTAGGTGCCGTAACCTCGCGGGGGCCCTCCTTAGACCCCCGGCCGTGGTCCTGTCGCCGGATCGTCCCACCGCTCTGAGAGCCCCCCCCGTCGCCCCTGCTTCTGCCCAACCTTCCCCCGAGAAATCAGGGGAAGGGGGAAGGGTTTGAGAGGGATGACAACCCCTTTTCTTCAAAGGGAAGAAAAAGCTGGGGTTTCCAACCGGGGGAAAAAGGGGGTGGGGGTCCAGAAACCCCCGCCCCCGCCTCCCCCGTATAGAGGTGGGGATCCAAGCTGAGACTGAAACTCCCCCCGCCGCTCTCCGCCAACACCTCTGGCGATGACAATTCGCTGCGAGGGAGCCCTTAGAGCATCCTCCCGAGGGAACGCATCTCATATGACGACTCCTACCTTTCCCTGACGAACCTACCCCCTTTCCCCCGGGGTCCGGAGCATCCCGGTCTACCCATTTCGGAGTTTGATCTTCTCCCCCCCGAGCCGGCTCGCGACCACCCCGCCCGCACCCTTTCAACCCGACCGGCTCCCCGGGGCCCAGCTGGACAGAGCGACTAACACCCTCTTTGATTGCCCTGCCCTCTGGTCGCGAAGGTGAGGGCCCCTTTTTTCCCCTTTCCCCCTACTTCGCCGTCTTTAAAACCGGGGGGCATCCCAATATCCCCCCGGATGGCGATGACACACGGAGGATTCTCTCGGGGTGCCCCTACGGGGGGGTGACGCTCCTGGTGGGCCGGAGATTAGGGCCCCTGCATGGGGGGATTTTCCTCCGCCCTTTCCTTCGGGTTTTAGGGAATCAAAAGTCGTTTTGTCGGCCCTGTTTCCCCACCTGCCCTCTTTTTACTCCCTTCATTTGTTTTGTCCTGGGCCGGGGGCCAGCTCGGCGATTTTTCCCCTTTGCAGTAAACAAGCGGGAGGAGAATCGGGGGTAAAGGGAGATGTTGAAAACCTGCCTCTTTGCGCAGGGATCTCACCCGTTATCAAACGAGGAGAAGGTATTTACCGTCTGCCTCTTCTTTCTCCCCTTTTTAATACTTTTTCCCGACTTCCCACCTTATTTTTTCCCTTTGCTAAACCCACACGGCTGGGCTTTGTCTTTTACCTAGCGACGGGCAATGAGGCTCGGGGTTCAAAAACCTTGGGGCACCGGGCGGTTTCCCAGTAGGGCTCCAAACTTATCTCTAATAACCATTTCCCCCTGAAGCCGAATTGGTGGGGTTTTTCGTGGAAAGGGGTTGCCAGGGGGAGGAGATAGCCCCGAAAGGGACAGGCAAGGGGAGGCTGAATGACTCCTGGGGCTGATCGCGGCGGATCGGATCTTGCTGCTGCCAAGGAATACGATGAGACTGGGCTTATTACCTCATGCTCTCGGCGAGAGTATGCCGTAGTAATGCGCAGTGTCGTAATAGCTACACTGTTTCCCCCAAAAAGGGTGGCCAGGGCGAAAAATGGTTCGAGCCATTCTCCGAGGGTTTAATCGCTATAAATTTGGGTTCCCCCACCTTCCCGTGCGGGGGAGGAGGCCATTTTGAGAGCTGCGCGGAGGGGGGGAAGTGGGGCGTGCCCCAAAGTGGCGGCCCCTCGCCCCAGCCGTGGCCCGCCCCCTTGAATCCGAGGATCAGGGTTTTAGCCGCCATCATCTGAAAAGCCCCTCGCCAGCGGCAAGGGCTTTCAAATTCCCCGCTCTTTCCAAAGCGGCCAAGCTCCGGTCCAAAAACCCATGACCCGCGCAACCCGCTTCAACCTGTTGTTGTATTTTATTTTTTTTTTAAAAATGCCTTTTTAAACCTCCTCTAATTTTTTAAACTTTTGGGTTTTGCTTTTTTTTTGTCTTATTACACCTTTTTTAATCACTTTGCTTTTTTCTCATTAAATAGATGTTTTTACCGATATGTAATGCCCTTTAGGGCACATAGCGATCCCAAGCCCTTAGGTCTTTCAGTAAATTTGATGCCCTTTGGTCTTACACACGATTTTTTAATGCCCTTGGTCTACAAACGATCCCAATCCCTTTGGGCTTACAGAAAAATTTTATGCCCTTTGGGCTTACAAAGGGTTGTTAATCCCTAGGTCTTACATAGCATCCCCCAAGCCCCTTTGGTCTTCAGAAAATTTGATGCCCTTAGGTCTTAAAAAGCGATTTGTTAATGCCCTTTGGTCTTACATAGCGATCCCAATGCCCTTTTGGTCTTACTAGCATCCCCAATGCCCTTAGGGCTTACATGAAAAATTTTTGCCCTTAGGGCTTACACACGATTGTTTATGCCCTTAGGGTTTTCAAGCGATCCAATCCCTTGGTCTTACATATAAATTTTATCCCTTAGGTCTTACACACGATTTTTTTAATGCCTTAGTTTAATACGATCCCCAAAGCCCCTTAGGTCTTACATGTAAATTTGAGCCCCTTTGGGGCTTAAAACAGCGATTTTTTTAATGCCCTTAGGGTCTTTTCATAGCGATCCCAATGCCCTTAGGGGCTTACATGATAAATTTTATGCCCTTAGGTCTTACACACGATTTGTTAATGCCCTTGTTTAATAGCGATCCCAAAGCCCTTAGGTCTTTCATATAAATTTTTATGCCCTTTGGTCTTACCAGCGATTCCAATCCCCCCTTTGGTCTTAAAGAAATTTTAAGGGGCAGGACTATATTAGATTCAATCTTTTTGGGGGTTAGTTTCCTTAAGAAATGCCTTTGGTTTCAATTCTTTTTAACAAAATCGCCTGGGAATGCAAGGAGTTCAAAGTTTTTTGGGGATCTTTTCTCACTAAAACCCCTTTGTTTGAAGGTTTTGGCCCCCACCACTCGCCGTACTCGTAGGGCCTTCCCCTCCGGGGGTTTGGGTTTTCCCCCCCACCCCCCGGGCCCAAAGATCTTTCGCACACTAAGTCATGAGTCGATGGATTGGGCGGGGCTTTAAAATTTTACCGCCCGCTAATGCCCTTTTTCAGCGATCACCGCATCTGTGCCTTTTCTCTTTTTTCTAATCATACTACGTTAATCAATTCTTTTTCGTTGACCTCCCCTTATCCTGTATTTGGAAAAGATGGGGTTTAGATTTTTCTACCGGGAAAGGGCCCCCTCACCCGTAGTCAAAGTGTAGAAAATCTCCCCGTCGCCGTTTTATAAGCCTTTGGGACCCATATCATGATCAAGCTCCTCACCCAAACCCCTTTTCGCCATCCACCTTTTTTAATCCCTTTTAGAATAAGCTTATTAGGGCCCCTTGCTTGTCCCCTTAGCTTGTGGAAAGGGGACCGAAGGAACTCAGATTTTTCCCAGGTTTTCCCCAAAACTCGTAAAGACCTGGATCAAATGATTCCTTCACATATAAACTTTCTGGTTATACCAAAAACTGGTGAGTACTTTTAAATGCAAAATTCTGTATCTGTTGGGGTGATACTTGCCACCCTTCCCTCGACCCACTTGGTAAATAATCAACTGCCACGATAAGGGAAATTTTCCCTTTTTCCCGGAAGCTTCCGGAAAAGGGCCAGGATATCTATCCCCCCTCTCGCGAATGGCCCGGGCTGACTTTTTGCCTGGAGCCTGTGCGGGGGAACTTTTGGGTAACTTTCAATTCCGCATTTTTGACATTTCTTCACCAGGGTCGCCAGCTTTCCTTTTTCATTGTTGGCCAATAGAACCGTGGGTTATTTAAGTTTCCTTTCAAACTTCTTTTTCCTAAGTGAGTACCGCATACTCCTGAAAGTACTCCTTAGGGCCCAAATCTTTCCCCCTCTCCCAGCATCGCAAATATGGCCCTAGCTGATTTCCCCAAACAAAACTCCCCCCTATTTTAGTAACCTCCCTGCTTTTTTTTGCCGGACTTGGGGGTTTTCTAAAAGGGACTTGGTACAGTGCGTTATCCAAATATTGAAAAAAGGCGTTCGCCAGTCGCTTTTCCCAATTTCCCTAAACACGTAAAACACTGTTCCTCCTATTTCTTTTTTTACTGTGACCATTCGCCCTTTTCAAAATAGCCCGTTTCTGTTTTGATATGCATCCGCGTGGCAATTCCCCTCCCTAGCAATCTGGGGTATAACCACCTTCTTGAATTTTGATATAACAGTTTTACCTCATCGAAATAAGGGGGGAAAACGACTCCTCCTTTACCCAAAGCTCCCATTAACTTGGTTACCACTATCGCCGGTCTGAGAAAACTCTTATTTAGTAACTCCCTACTCTTAGCGATTTGCAAAACCGCCTTAATGCCCCCTACTCCGCATTGTTGGTTCGATTGGTTGCGAACGCAATGCGACCTCGGGAGGGTCCCCCCAGGAGACCTTAGGGCTATCCCTGCGCCTGACCCCTCCTTTCTCGAGGGCCATCTGTGAATAAGTCCCATTTTATCGCCCCTGGTATCTTCTTGTACTGCACCTTCGACTACAAAGTCACAAGGCCTGGGGCCTTGATCGCCGTCGCGGTTTTGGGTTTGAATGTCATACTCGCTTACTCGATCGCCCACTTTGCTAATCGCCTGCCTGCTCATAGATCTTAACGCATTCTTAATCGGAAATTCGTGAGCACATGTATTGTGTGTGCCTGAAAAAAGGTTCGCAAATTTTTTTTTTCCCCAACCCCACAGCTATGCCATTTTTTTTATCGCCGGGTACCTCTTTTTTGGCATCACCCAAGGGTTTTTCTTGTATAAAAAACAGGGGGTTCGGCTTGTCCTCCCCTTCGAAATAAACCCCCCCTAACTGCCTTTGGAGAGATCGTAATAGAGAAAAAATCTTCATTTGATTTCGGAGATGCAGTAAAGGGGGGGTAATTAAAAACCTTTTACTCTTCAAAAACCTTGTTAATTTTCATTATCAAACTTTGATGCATTCTTTAAAGTCCAAAGAACGGGGGCATCGGTCGGCGATCCTGGGGAAGAAACGTTTTATTGCCGTCATCTTTCCCAAAAGAACCTGAACCCCTTCACAGTCTTGGAGGGGCCTCGCTGTAAACGCCGGATCTGTGCGGGTTTGCTTCAATTCCCTCCTGTTATGAGGTTCCTAGGAACTTTCCTGATGTTGCCCCGAACACGCACTTCAAGGGTTCAAACCCAAGCGAAAATCCTTAGTGTATTTAAGGGTTTTCCCCTTAAGTCGCCAAAAATGGGATTAGATCTCTTACTTTTTACCACAGGGACCACTACCTCCAAGTTTTGCCCGGGTGCTTGACAAAGACTTTGTCGATCATTCTCGGTAAGTCGCGCCAGCATTTTGACCCAATGGGTCACTCGATAGCAGTAGTTCACCGTGGGCATATGAAACCGTTTTTTCCCCCTTGATCTTGCTTGCTTAAAGGTTTTGAGATTCCCCAGAACATGTCTAGAAAGGCACTTTCATTGTTCGCCGTTCGTCTACCAGCTGCTTATTTGGGCAAGGGGGAAACCCCCCCCCTTGGGCAAACATCGTTAAGGTTTGGGGAAATCGAGCACATTCGCCATGTCCTGACGATTTTTGACAAAACTAATTACCAACCACTCGGGTACTGACCTCTTTGATAAAAACCCCGCCCTTTAAAAGTTTGTCCACTCATTTTCCACCCCCTGCTGCCTTTTTCTGCAGATTTCCGCCGCTTTTGCTGGAGGGGGATCCCGGGCTCGATCGTAAAAGGTTTGATGATGTCTGGAGAATTCCTGGCATGTCGCTTGGTGGGCCATGCAACAGGTGCGAGAACTCTTGGAGCAACTTGACCAACTCCCCGTTTTTTGTTATCCTAGGTAGGGTGAAAAATCAACTGCTTACTTTCATCTTTTCGAACAGCTATTGGGGCGTCCATTTCCTGTGGAACGCTTTTCTCCTTCATTCTCCCCCTCCAAGTTTTGGTGAGGGAAAGTGCTTTTGGTCGCCGCCCTGTAAAACTTTTTGGCGTGTCCGGGGGTCCCCAGGCGAAACCTACCCTTTATTTGTAGCGAATTTAGTACTTGGGCACTGGGGGGGAAAATCGCTTTGGAAGGCAGCGAGGCAGGTCGCCCTAGGATCATGTTGACTGGATTGACAAACCATGACAGGAAACGAGGGTCGGGTGACCTGAAAATCCCTCCCCAATGTTATTGCCACGTGGGTATCCCCCTTTATGGGAACTGTGGTCCTGAAAATCCCGAGATGGTTTTTTGTCTGCCTGAGAAGCTAGCGGGAGGTTCATCTTTTGTAAGCCCCAGAAAATAATGTCCGCAAGCTTCCCTTTGTCAACCCCACTCGCTCCACTCGGCTATGTGTGGATTACTTGAATCACCCCCCTCCAACTTGGGCCTCCACCCGGCCATGTCTTCTTTGAGAATCCCAATGTTGGGCACTGACTTGGTCTACATCACACCTCCTTTGTTTCCTCCTTTTGACTTTCTTTTTCGAGCAACTTTCCCCCCCGAAAATGGTTTAAAACGTGGTTTACCTAGGGCGGGCTTTTTTGCTACCTTCATTGCCATAGGGTCCTAAGTCGGGTGAAAAAAACACCCTTCTTGTCTTGTGTTCTCCCTTTTCCTCGGCGATATCTTCTTTCGGCTTGTTTTTTTTTCCCCTTTGAGTGACAATGAAACCCTGAGACGTCCTTCGTTTTATCCACCTTTCGATTTTATTTTTTTAATTCCCTGCATCTTTAGTGGTTTTTGCCCAGAGAGTCATGGAAATCGCAAAACTTTTGGCGACTTCGCTGATCCGCCGGGGGGAACTTGGCCCCGGCCCTTGATGGGTTCCCTTTTGCTGCATGTCGCAGAATCTTTCTTTGCGATTCGAGAGGGGGTATAATCTGCCCTTCCCTTGAATCCCTCTCCTATAACCCCTATGCTCCCCTGGGTATCCTTTTTTCTTGGGAACGCCTTTGCTCCCGGGGGGATATTTCCCGTAGGCCGTGTCTCGGGGGCGCCCCTTTTCCCGCTTGTTCCCCCTAACGGGGTTTTCTTCCATTTTGCCGCTCCAGTAAAGGTTTGCTAATGCTCCCAAACAAAAAAATTTTGTGTACTCTGGTTTCCAAATCGGTAGCGACTTCGGAGCCCCGTAGAGCGACTCTTGAGCCTGCCGTTATGAGTCGACTGGAATAAACTTGCCGCAGCGTTTCGATTACCCCCCTTGATGGTTTTGGGCACCCCATCCATTCATCAAAGAACTCCTTTAGCGACGGTTCGGGTTTTGCCTCAAGCTCACCAGCGCTTGCAAAGGACTGTCCCTTTTTTTTTGCACCTACTTCTGTGAAAATCCCGCAAAGCCTTCCCCCGATGTATGTGCCCTTGGAATTTTGTACCATCCCGGCTCGCCCTCCCCAATCGCCGGGGAAAAACTCTGCAAATCGGCGTCGCCGGGGTGCGCATTTGATGGCGATCTGGGAAGGGTTGCAAAAGCTCGTCTGGGCGCCCTACCTACAACCTACTAGGTTGGGGGGAACCAACCCCCTTTGTAGTGGCCGGCGATACGCCCGGGCAGAGGGTTGGGGAACCGCCATCTGTGCAGGGGAATTTTAGTAGCAGGGAGGAATTGCGTAACGCTTCCAAAATGGGAGGTCCTGTGGCGGGTTTCCTGTCCTGAGTCTTGGCCTTTAGAGCTTAGCTTGCTGACGATCACCTTTTTCAACATCTTTTGACTCACATTTGTTGTAAGGGATCGAAATCGGCCCAAATCATAGGCATCCCCGGTGGGAAAGTACCTGGGACTCCGTCGCCCTCGAATTCGCGCTCCATGTTTTTTGTGAGGTTTGGGTCTGCTCGAGAACCTGGGTTCACATACTTACGGGTGTTTACTCCATCTCCTCTTTCGCCATCCTCGCCCTCAGAGTGGCATCGCTGATAAAGCCATTCCCCTTTAAAAACGCCTGACCTCCCCTATTGGCGCGCCAATTGTTCCAGCCTTGTGGGCCTGCCCAATAATGGAGGCCCAAATTGTTGGTCCTCTTGGGAGTGTTGTACCTCGTAAGTAGCATGAGGGGTAGTCAGTTCAAGAAAAGGGGAGGCGATCAGTTAAGGAATAGGAGAGGAGGTGAGTAACGTACCGCGGAGCGTTTGTCCGCTGGGTAAAAGTGTTGTCCTCGGGTTAATAGGGTTGTACGGGGGTATTTATAGTACCCCTGCCTTGGTTGTCAAGGCTGAATTTAGCCACTCGTTTGTGGCTCCCGGGGGATGTTGACACGTGTCCGCTCTGCCTTGGAAACCTAAGTGTCGCCGATAACCCCAGGAGGCCGCCGAGCTGGGCCATCGCTTTGGGCCTTACTCCACCTCCTGGGCCTGCCTGTTCGGCCCATCTAATTTACCGCCTGAGTCCCGGGGCCCCCCGCCCTAACCGCTGGTTTTGGGCTACCATGTGGTTGCCTCGTGGGCCGTCATGTGGGCCTTTGGACTTCGTCGGGCTAAAGGGCCCCTCAACTTTCTTTTAGTAATTTCACAAATTCTCCTCTAGAACTTCATTTAGTTATTGTTTCCCATCTATATTTTTGGACTTCCAATTACTAAAATATCGACATGATTGATGATATTAATAAGGAGCAGAAGAGCAACATAAATGACTAAACGATCATCATAGTAGTAATTTAACATGTTCTCTTTAGGACCCCCTTTTGAAAAAATTATATTTGTCATCCATATTTTCCCACTTTCAAACATCATTATACCGACCTTATAGATTTTTTTCAGAAGGAGCAAAATAGCTATTTGAATTGACTTAATAATCCTCATTGTAGAAAGGAAACATGGGTAATAAACTTTCTTTTTGTCATTCACAAGTTCACTTCTAGAATTTCATTTAGTTCTTGTTTCCCATCTATATTTTCCGACTTCCAAGTACTAGATTACCGACATTATAGAATATATTCATAAGGAGCAAAAGAGCAACAAGAAGGACTAAAAAATCATCATAGTAGCCACTTAACATGTTCTCTTCTAGGGCTCCCTTTAAATCAAATTTTATTTGTCATCCATGTTTTCCCACTTTCAAATATCATAATACCAACATGATAGATTATTTCATAAGGACCAGAAGAGCAACATGAATGACTAAATAATCATCATAGTAGCCATTTAACATGATCTCTTCAGGACTCCCTTTTCATCCATGTTTTCCCACTTTCAAATATCAATACCGACATGATAGATATTTTCAGAAGGAGCAAATAGCTACTTGAATTGACTTAATAGTCTTCATAGTAGAAAGGCAACATGGGTCATAAACTTTCTTTAGTAATTTCACAAATTCTCCTCTAAACTTCATTAGTTATTGTTTCCCATCTATATTTTTGGATTCCAATTACTAAAATATCGACATGATTAATGATATTAATAAGGAGCAGAAGGCAACATAAATGCTAACGATCATCATGTAGAATTTTAAAATGTTTTCTTCTAGACCCCCTTTAGAAAATTATTTTGCTTCCATATTTTCCCCCCAAAAAACATCATTATACCCACCCTTATAGATTTTTTTTAAAGGGCAGAATAGCTATTTTTAATTGACTTAATAATCCCATTTAGAAAAGGGAAAAATGGGTCGTAAACTTTTTTTTAGTCTTTCCCAAGTTCACTTCTAGAATTTAATTTTTTCTTTTTCCCACTGTTTTCCGACTTCCAAGTATTTTTTCCGACTTTTAAAAAAAATTCAAAGGGCGAAGAGCAAAAAGAGGACAAACAATCATTTGGCCCCTTTAAATGTTTCTTCTGGACTCCCTTTTAAAAAAATTTATTTTCATCCATTTTTCCATTTCAAATTTCAAAATCCAACGAAGTTTATTAAAGGACAGAAGGCAACAAAAGACAAAATAATAAAGTGCCTTTTAACATGATTTTTAGGACCCCCTTACCCCTTTTTTCCCACTTTAAAAATA
>JAVBHU010000888.1:5000-14064 GCA_034768395.1 Linum lewisii | reverse complement strand
TAGTGTATTTGGAATGCCCCCTTTTTTCCCATAAAAAAACATCCCAAATTATTTTCCAGGAACAAGGGGCCCCAAAGGAAATTCCCGGGATTCAAACACAAAAAACCACAAAAGTAAAAAGCAAAATCAAACCCCTGCTTACATTGGATTTTTTCCGGCAAGAACTTCATAGTTCTCACTGGGGGAGTTTGAACTCTAAAAGCACAGGAGGTTTCACCAAAGAAGTTCTCGGCGAAACTCTCAAGTTCTAAACCGAAGATTTTGACACAACCAACACAGGAGCCTCTAAACTAAAGTTCTCGACGAGAACTTTGAAATTTCCCGTTGAGAAGTCTCCCCTTTTTTTCCAGCGCCGCTACGGACAAACCCTATTTAAGGGAGGCAGATTCAATTTTTTAATAAATACTTTTTCCAGGGATTAATTTCCAGACTTCAGAGTTCGAGAGAGATTTTTAAGAGTTCGAAGAGCTGGGAAGAGATCGTGACGCCATACTTCCATGGGGGAGAGCTCAGTGCTAGGAGTTAAGATCCGGGAGATTGAACCCTTCAGGGTTTCCCATCGAAATTGGGTTTTACATTCTTCTTGTTTTTCCTACTTGAAGATGTTTTCCCTTTGTTTGCTTTCGATTTTTTTGTATTGAATATGAGAAAGCTAAACTCATAAGTTTTTAGTTTAGATAAACCCCTAAATTTAGTTTCCCTTGTTAGTTTCAGTCAATTTCTCTTGCATGTTTGGTTTGTTCTTCGTTGCCCAGTGTTTCCTTTAAAGATAGATCACCTAGACTAGATTCTTGTTAACTGAGGATAGAAAACAAACATTTCCCCTCATTTAAAAACCCCCAAAATTCAAAATTTAAACCTATTCATTGGAGTGTGCCTTTCTTGGGAAACCCAGGTATTTTTAAAATCCACTGCAAAAAAAAGAACTCATAAATCACTAGTAATCATCCCATTAGTTTTCTGTCGCAGAAGTGAAAGCAGGGGCGGTAATTAATTTTGGGATTTAAAGATCGGATAGAGCGAACTTCACCAGTTTTAAAAACCAAAGGGGTCAGGAGTTAATGGGGGTTGTCTAAGAACTGAATAAATTTGGGGTTTTGAAAACCGCTAGTTTTGTGATCGCCAATGTTCTGGTATTTTTGGGGGAAACTCGAAATCTAAACTTGTCTGTCATTTTAAAGTAAAATCAACCTTCTTTTTGTCTTTGTTTCTTTTCAATTTCCTTTTTAATAGCTTAAAAGTCGGGAACTCGCACCACGAAAAACTTGTTTAAACCTGAGTAATTTGCCTTTTTCTTTTGAGTAGTCATTAGAAGAAACCCGAAGATATATCTATCTTACTTTTTTTAAGGTAGTTATTTGACGAGAGCGCTGAAAAGCGTAACATCAAATCGGCGTCGTTGCCGGGGGCTCTTCTAACTTTTTTGAAAAAAAGAGTTGGGATTATATTCTTCTCCCTTTTTAACTTTCATTTTTCCCTCCCCACTTCGATTTTACACCGGTTGTGTTTGTTTTTATTCTTTTTCAGGTTGTTCCCCCATGTTTAAAGTATCCCGCCAGTTCACCTCGTTCTCAGTCTAAATCTATCAAGTCTTCTACTTCAGACAAGCCAGGTATTCTCTCCCCTAAGCAACTGTGAATTCTAAAGCAATCTACTACCATTCCGTCCTAAATCGTTAAACCCCAAATTTAAAAGATCCGGGACCCAAAAGGGAGATCTCCTCATCTTCATCCCTTCATCTGATTAGATTCAAAACCCACCCTCTCCTAAAATGGGTGACATAGATCGCCAATTTCCCAAACCTCCGCCCCCCGTCCCCTTTTCAGAAGACCCTTGGGACTAAAACAAACCGAGCGCAAACTAGCGTTCGATCCTCCATTGCTAGGGCCACCAATGAAGCTATCCGACTATGAGATCAATATCCCCTTCATAGGAAGATCTCTAGGGCCCGTGCAGTTTAAAGGGAAACCCGCACGATAATCCTTGCACACATTTTGGTGGCTTCATTGCTTTGTGTAAAACCTTTCAAGAGTGGAGCCCTGATGTGATCCTGGCCCCCCAAGACCGACAAGGCCCCCAACCCCACGGGCACTAGGCCCGAAGCCCTCCCATGTTAACATGGGGGGAGGAACGGTGACAAGAGGGAGAGAGGATTTACCTTTGAAATCCCCTATACTCGGAGCCCCACCCATCAACCCCCAAAGGCTGATGCTGATCATCCCTAGCACTGATGCCGGGCCGAGAGTAACACCGGCCCCGGGCCACACCACCCCAAACCCCCTTTGATTAATACAAATATATTTCAGAACTTATGTTTTTTTCCCCTCCGATTTTAAATGTGGGGAGCATTACTTAAGGTTTGGATTATCATCAAGAGCTTTCCATCCTTTGGCGGGGCCCCTCGACGTGATACTTCTGGTTCCAAAAGCCCCAGTTGAAGCTAGTGGGTCAAAGTCCGTTTCCCCAACCCCGGTTCCATAGGTTCTTTTTTTTTTTTTGAAATTTGAATATTAGCTTGCGGTGATTGGGGGTCACGGAGCATAGTCGGTCGTGGTTTTAAAACATCAAACCCTCGAAAGAACACCTTGTGCTTGCGAGAAATTTTCCATTCTCTCTAAAGGGGCCCCCCAAACAAAGAGATGGCTCAATAGCAACCCTTTCCCGGTCACTAGGAAGGGGGGATAACCCTGGCTCAATTTTTTTGTAGAGGAATACTTTCCCCCTTTTTAAAGGGAACAAAAAAAAAAGGCCTGAAAGGGATAACATCGCTAGGTTCAGACAAAAGGGAAGGAAGGGCTTAAAACGGCACTTGGAATGAATTCAAGAGCTTTGATGAAAACCAGTCGTTGTGATGCGTTCAAACAAATAACTAACAAAGCTAAAAAAAGGGCTAGGGTAGATGTTTTCCCCAAGGGGGTTTTCTTCTATTTTTCCTTACTCAAAGATGTTGGAAATTTTAAATTTTCAATTTCAAACACAATTTGTGCGTGGTGGGAGTTCCCCCGACTTCTAAAACTAAAAATGCAAAAAATAATTTTGAAATGAAAAATTAAAAAAGCAAGGAAGATTGAAGTTTAAATTTTGACTAGAAAGATGACGGACAAGCTTAGACTTCGAATCCCCCTTAGATAAACCAGAGAAACCCAAGCAGTCAACAAAACCAGAAAATTTTCCCCGTTTCCCAAAGTTCATTCAGTTCCCCAGACACCACCCATAATTTCCCTGACCCTTAGGTTTAAGACTGGAAAAAACTTTTCGCTCAAACCCAACCCCTTAAGCTACCACGATTTAATTAGCCCGCCCGGGAAAGGGTTTCGCCTCCCCGCCAACGACTTAATTTTAAACTGGTGCAAATTCTAATGATTAATGAGTTACTCTAGCAATGGATCAAACCCTAATAAACCCTAATAATCGGTTCCCCTCGAAAGGCACACCTCTCCTCCCTCGCCCCCCCTCCCAATTATATAAGGTTGATATTGTTCGATTGGTGTTTCAAAGTAAGGCAGTCGTTTCGCTCTATCCTTAGCTTAACAAAATCCTAATCTAGGTGGCGGCGGAAACCAAACAAAAACACAGAAAGAACAAGAACAAATCAAACGTAAAGCGTAAAACTGAAAACTTCGAATCTAATCCAATCACCCACAACCACCCCCTTCAATCACACCACCAACCACCCAAACTTACCCCCCAACCACGATCCCTTTGCACCTTCTTTGCTTTCAAAAAAATTAATTAAAAATAAGCCTTGAGTTCCCAATTAGGGTTCAACAAAACTAAGCTACACGAGTTTACTACTCATACTTCAATACAGAAGAATCGGAAGACAAACGAAGATGAAATCTCAGTAGGAGAACAGAGAAGGAAACTGTAAAAACCTTAATGTCGATGTTTCCTGCAGCGTTCAGGCCTAATCTGCTGATCTTCAACTCCTAGCACTGGCTCTGCCGAGGAATGGATGGATGGGCTTCATGATCCGTTTATTTTCCCCCTGGCTCATTGAATCCTTCTATCTCGTCTCTTTCACTCGTCATCCTTCGAGTGTGGTGTTGTGTGTTAAGGTGATTCTTCCTTTCATTAGCCACCGAATTCTGTATTTATAACCCTACCCTAGATTTTCTGATTTCAACTGGGATGTTCGTGCCGAAAATAATAGAGGAATTTCGGAAGAAACTTCTTCCTACTCAGGGCAAGTGGATTCCTTCTTTTCGTTTTTGGCGAAACGCCAAGGTATTTTCGCCAAAATACATGTGTAAATGGGCCAGGCGTTCTTTGACTTCGGTTGATTTAATTGGTGATGCTTTGGGGTTCCAACGTCTAAGACACACAACGTCCTTGGCTACGATTCGATGCAAAAAACCGTGCTAAACATAAAACACTAGAAAACCATCAATAGACCCGAAACGGTCCAAGGTAACACAAATGGCACGAGATAGGGCAATCGATTGAATATTCGTTATTCTATACCCTAAAACCATGTCTTAAGCAAAGAAATGGCGCGTAAATGAATGAGGCTGATTATCACGTCAAATCGAGTGTCATTAATACCCCACACTTAACTTTTGCTTGTCCCTCAAGCAAACTGAATAGAAACGCTCATGCTTCGATAAAATGATAAGAATCGATTAAATTGCGCTCAATCAAACACAATGAATTTCTTAGACCGCTAATTCCTAGAACAAGAACCTACCTCATACATATCCCCAAACTACCTGCCTTCACTTAATAACTGGCACACGACAAGTAATTAGCAACCACTTATGCAAGAATTTGACCTAACCGACCAGACTCCTCACACAGATATATATAGTATAGGGGGACCTCACTCTCTGGTGTTTAAGACTGTGATGAAAAAAAAGGGGTGGGGGGGCACTCGAATTGACCGTGATTAATCAGCCCTCATTTAAGCCGACATTCTTTTGCTTAAGACATTGTTTTTTAGGGTAGAATTGACGAATATTCAACCAATTGCCCTATCTCATGCCACTTGTGTTACCTTGGCCCTTTCGAGTCTATTTGATGGTTTTTTCTAGTGTTTTTTACGTAGCAAACAGGTTTTTTGCCGCAAATAAAGTACATGGAACGTGTCTAAACATTGAACCTCGAGGAATTGAACCGTAATCGGTCTAAGAAGCCATTCGTTAGAAACAAATTCTCCCAGTTTATACACAATTTCCTACGAAACCTACCCTTGTTTTCGCGAAAATGGAAAGTAGAAACCACTGCCGATTGAGAGGAAGATTTGTGGTGAAGACACCCTTGAGTTGTCGCCGAAGACCGTAGGAAGAATCAACCGCCTTCGATTAATGAATAAAATTTTTCGCCGAAACCTTATAACTATTTTCGGCAAAAATCCCAGTTCAAATAAGGAAATAGCGGGTTTGGTATAATAGAGACTCGGGCTATCTTCGGGAGGGACGAACCATCACTAACAGACATCACTTTTTACAACACCACACAAAAAGAGGAGAGAGGGAGAGACAGACGATAGAATAGAGTTCGAGAGCAAACGGATCGTGACGCATCTCCATCCACTCGGAGACCAGTGCAAGGAGTTGAAAATCCAGCATATTTGAGCGAGCCAGGTAACATCATAATTAGTTGCAGTTCTTCTCTGTCTCCTACTGAGATGTATTTCTTGTCTTTCTTCGAATCTTCTGTATTGAGTATGAGTAGATAAACTCGTGTAGCTTAATTAAATGAACCCTAAAGACCCCAGGGCTTAAAGCGGTCACGGATCGGCGGTGATTGAATTCAAAATTCATTCAGTTTCATCTTGCATGATTTGATTTGTTCTTCGTTTTCCTGTGTTTCTGTCTGGTTTGGCCACCTAGATTAGATTCTTGTTAAGCTAGAGGATAGAAGCGAACGCTCGCCTTGCTTATAAAACACCAAATCGACCATCAACCTTATAATTGGAGCGTGCCATTCGGAGAACTGCCGATTAGGGTTGATCCATTGCTAGATTACCTCATTAATCACTAGAATTTTTTTTTTTTTTGCAAACTATTTAAGTTACGTCGTTGCGAGAGGCGACCGGTACCCGGCGGCTAATTAATCGTGGTAGCTAGACATCGGATAGAGCGACGGTCCACAATCAGCTATCTGTAAACCTAAGGGTCAAGGAGTTTTTATGATGGTGTCTGTGAACTGAATAACTAGACTCGAATTGCTGGTCCCTGTGACTGTTGTTGCCTTGGTGATCTAAGGGGAATTTCTAAATCTAACTTGTTTGGTCATGCTTTCTAAGTCAATTAATCATCTTCAATCTTTCTTCTTCGTTTAAAATTTTCCAACCCATTTTTGTCTTCTTATTTTTGCATTCATAGTATAAAGGGTCGTAGGAACTCACAAAACACTAACGACAACCACACACCACTCAGAACTTGTGTTTGAGCTTTGAATTTAAAACTGTCAACTCCTTGAGTAAAGGAAGTAGAGGAAAACCAACCCCTGGAATATACGATCTGCTATAGCCTTTTATTAGCATTAGTAGTTATTTGGTGAACGCATCACAACGACACTCTCACCAAATTGGCGTCCGTTGCGGGACTCTTCTACTTCGTTGAAAGAAGAGTTGGCATTTTAATTTCTACCTTCCATCTTTCATTTCCATCACAACTCGATTTACAGGCCGGTTGTGTTTGTTTTTGTCTCCGTCAGAATCATAGCAGGGTACAGAAGCAGATCACTTCCGTTCCAATCTCCTTTACCAGCAATTGGTTACTCTTAAGAGTGTTTGCGGACTACAGTAAGCCGCGTGGCATCTAACCACCGTTCACCCAACACCGTGCTAACTATGACGATGATCCCGACTAAGAGATTCAAATTCTCTCTTGGAGCTAGATCTCTAAGTGACATACAATTCAAGGGAAGACAGATGATAATCCCTCGCACACACATAACACAACTTTTTGGTTGACTGCGACACCTTAAGTCTGGGATCCCTAAAAAGAATGCCTTAATTACTATCTCCGAGCTTTTCCGTTTCCCTCCTTCCTCCCTATCCTATCAGAGGTGCAGAAAAGCTGAGAGGGCTTGCTATAAAACAAACACACTCACCCATAACAATAAAAAAAAACAAAAAAAACAAACCCAAAACGGATTCCGACCAAACTCCCTGCTATAACCGCATCACCCGATAACCTCGCTCCACACCACCAATCTTCCAATGGGTAGGCCTAACTACTTAACATACCGCCAACCCCACACTCACGGACCAACCCCACAACCGGTACAAACTCGGATGTCGAGCTAGACAAAAACACAAAAGACCTCCCATAACAAACCCCCACGAAACCCCAGCCCTCCGTCTAACAACCACCCCACTACAACCGCTAACCAGCTATTCAGCGCAAACCCCCCCTTACACCGGCAACCACGGCAACAACAACTAGTTCAATCAAACCCAACAACACCCACACGCCCAACACCACCCATCCTTCCAACCAGGTGCAAACAAGCGCCCACCTCATACAAACGTTTCCCTGTACCCGCCACAACACCCCAACAAACCCCCTAACGCAACTCTGCGGCTCTAAGTACGAACTCCCCACTCGAGCTGCTTCCCCCCAGTGGTCACCACCCCAAAAAACTTTCAGCCCGTACCACGACTACCTGCAAACACAACCCACAAACTACCCAAACCCCCAAGGACTAACTACCCACGAACAACATCCACCTACAGACACCCCCCCAAGACTCCAACACCATCACACCAACCAAGCCCCCCCCACACAACACACCAAAACAAAAAACCCACCCCCCCTCCATGACATCCAGGCAAATACCACTATTTCCCAAAGCGCCTCGCACCAGCCCCCTCCACCCATCCACACCACCCCTAGCCCAACGCAATCTTCCCGCCAAAAACTCCAAACCTAAATCTAAAAACCGGCCCCCCCGCACGAACCCAACCCCAAAAACAACACTACACCCCGACCAAACTGTAAAACACACCCCCGCCAAGACCCCCCAAAACCGCCGGCCAAAACTCGTCGCAACCCAACAACCGGCCAACACACCACTCCCCCCCCACGCCGAGCAGGCAACCACCCAAACACACCTCCGCCAACCAGAAAACACCGTCTAAAGGCAACCGCCCCACCAACAAACGTAGACTAAATAACTAAACTCACACGATCCAACGGGTAACTGTTCCTACAACGACGCCCGAAACCCGAATCAAAAAACAGCAACCCCGTCCTACTCGCCACGAAACAAACGATACCACACAACACAAACCCCTCGGTTGCCAAAAACCAACAAAAACACGAACCTCAATAACCACTAACCACACCCACAAAACAACCCGTGCTACCCACGCCAGAAACCACCAAAACCTCAAACCACTACCAAGGACCTTAACCCACGACATGCCCCACACCCCGGGCACGCGCACGCTCCACCGACACTCACCCTGGGCCCGTAACCGACAACACAACCACGACCCGCGTAAACCGCCCACCCCCGTCACCAAAACACGTCAACACCCATGACCAACACCGCCCCAAACAAGCACACCACTCCAACTTCCTGAACAACACGCACGAAAACAAACAAAACCTAAACAACCGCCCCAACGTCCACACACGTTCCCCAATCTCTCGGCGCACTAAAAACAGAAGCCACAATCACCAACCAGCCCCGTCGACCCACCGGCAACAGACCGAACCAACCCCCACCCACCCACCACGACAAAGAGCGCAGTCATCCCCCTCGCATTCCAACCCCGCCCCACAGGGGCTGCAGGTGTGGAGAAAAGCTAAGCCACCCCCACTCCACTGATGCGGTCACAACCGACCCCGCAACCCGCCCCACCCAAGACGGAGAACAACCCCCCACTGCCTCCAAGCGAAACTTAAAATTACGACATCGACCAAACCACACACCCATAAACTTCTACACAAACTCCCCAAACACGGCACTCCATACAAATCTAACCCCACACGGGCAGCGCCCACCGACCAACACCGACCTACCATAACACCTACTCTCACCACCACATTACCGACGAAACACACATCAAACCCATAAAAACAATACCAAAAAAACCAACGCCAAACGA
>JAVBHU010000887.1:0-14077 GCA_034768395.1 Linum lewisii | reverse complement strand
CCTTCAACTCCTTTAACTCCGCCGGTGCCATGCGATAAGGTGGAATAGAGATTGGAGCAGTTCAGGAACCAGCTCTATATTGAACTCCACCTCACGCTCGATCGGTGCTCCGGGTAGTTCCTCAAACACATCCGCAAACTCCCGAGCTACTGGTACCTTCCCCAACTCCTCATTCTGCTCAACTGATACCTGCACCAATAAAGCCTCACACCCTTCTTGGATCAGAGAGAAGGCTTGCATTGCTGAAATTACTCCCATAGGTGCGGACTCCCTCTTCCTAACACCTTGAACACCACCCGGCCGACACCTCCCACCTGGAGCAACACCTCCTTCTTCTGACAGTCAAGCAAAGCCCATGCCTAGCCAACCAATCCATGCCGAGGATAACGTCGAATTCATTGAAAGGAAGCACCACCAAATCAGCCAAGAACTCTACACCTCCCACTAGCACTCTACAACCCTCTACACACTCTATCCACCCGAACAGAAGTCCCCAAAGGAGTTCTGACGCCCAACTAACACCCAAACTACTAGCTACAACACCCAAACTATTCAAACATTTCTCAGATACAAAGGAATGGGTTGACCCCGAATCAAACAAAGCGTAAACGGAAAAATCTAAGATGGAGATCATAACCGGTCACCACGTCGTTCGCATTCTCCGCCGCACCTTTAGTGAGAGCGTAAAGCTCCCTTGCTCCCCTCCAGCTCCAAAAGGTGTGGCATTAGCTCCCGTCCCTCGACCAGCACTCGCAACCCCCTCGCCCCATACTACTCCACCTCTGCCTCCATAGCTCCTAGATGGAGCCCTAGGCCCTTGCACCGATCCCACCGGACTGGGCTGGTGCAGCACTCCTCCTCGGGCAGAAGTTACTCTTATGACCCGGCTGCCCACAGTGAAACACACCATAGCTCGACGAGACGGGGCAGACTGCACACTCCGCTGGCCTGAGAAGACAGACTGAACTCTCTTCGCCGGGTGACTATGAGTAACCGAGGAGAAGGCTGAGTCGACGCCTTCCTCTTCTTCTCCTCCCTCTTCCCCAGCTCCAATAACTCCCTCTCCATAGCAGCCCCTTTCACCGCCACCAAACTCCCCATGTCACCAGATGTGACCCCCTCCTGAATCTCCCACCTCAGACCCTTCTTGAACCGACGGATCAACTTTTGCTCTCGGTTAGCAAGCTCATCGTACCATTGGGAGAGGTTGGTGAACTCCATATAGTACTTGCAGAACCGACTTCTCACCCTGCACCAGCTCAAGAAACTCCTTGGTCTTTGCCTCCCTCCAAATATCCGGACAGAACTGGTCACGGAACATCCCTAAGAACTCCTCAAACCCCAGCTCAGGCGGGTACACTGACTCTCCGGCAAGGACTCCCACCACTCCAAGGCATGACCCTTTAGCAAGAAGGTCATGGCTTGCAATCTCATCTCATCCTCAAATCCAGCCCTCAGAACTTGAAGTTGCACTCCTTAATCCATCGCTCAGCCACAGCCGGATCAGCCACCTCCCCGGCGAACTCACTGAAGTTCCAACCCCTTCAAATCCGACGGCCGAAACCGACGCCCCACTGCTCCATGCTCGGAGTGACCCACGGAGTGACTTCCCATCGACTGGTTCTCACTACAGGAGGACATCAAACATTTCAGTTGACCGCTCAAGGAACTTCAAACAACTCAATTCACCACTTGATTTCAAACATCCCACCCATTTAAAACAGTTTGACAAAAACCCTTGGAATGTCGGTCCCGTACCGATGTCTCATCCTCCCTCCCAACGGGGTTAATTACTCCCCAAAGAGAGAAGATAATCAACCGTACAGCAGCGACAAACCAGGCTCTGATACCATTTGTAACACCCAACCCGTATCAGCTCGGTCAAACCCGAGGTTGAACCGGTATCGAGTATTACCCAGTGAAAAACGACAGAGAAACAAACAAAATCCAAGCTTTAAATAAGAGTTTCAAGTGAGAGGCCTCCATAAACCATGAAAACATAAGCTGACTACAACTCCAAATCCAACATAAAACCCATAAAATCCAACGTAACCAGAAAGATACATAAATCCCAGTAAAACCCCCAAATGTTCCATGTCAACTGAAATATAAAATAGGTCAACTCCAAGTCGGCACCAGTCTTCACCTCATAGCTTCAGTCCAAGCACTTCCCGGAATCCACCCTCAACTCTGGCTCCACACCACTCTCTCTAGCTACGAGATCCTGAAAGGGAGAAAGGGATCAATTTTCCTATTGAAATTGAGTGAACCCACTGGGCCTACCTACACGTTGTCCTACTCTATGGAGCGGTCCCAACTCCGCACAAGACATTCAACAATGGAACCAACCCAACCCCCCTTTCCATATTTTAATTCCCTAAAGCAGTCTAGGTGATCACGTTGGTCAGTTCTCGTTCTCAAGCACAATTCATAATGATAGAAACACACAGAAGTAATTCATCAATTCACAGCATACACAGCATCATCTCATCACATCCATCAATCAAGTCACCACCACAACCACGAGCACACGAACATACCATTCATGTTAACTAGGTGAGTAATTAGGCGCCAAGGAGTTATCCACACCACCACCGCCGGCCACATCCTCGACACACATCCCGCAGGATCTTTCCCTCATAGGGAGATAACACGACGCATCCCCTCAGGGATCCTTCCTCCACGGAGCTATCACGACGCATCCCATTGGGATCCTTCCATTTCGGAGATATCAACAACCATGACCACCCGTCATGGGATTCACCCCAGTGAATCGGACTCGATCACAACAGTATTTCGGGTGGGGTAGTGTGGGCTCCTTCAGTTCTACTTTGACATTCAAATACCAACACCACAAATCCAACTCATCACAGCTCATTCTCACAAGGCACAATTCACATCATCCATGTTCATATCACAGTACACAGTTTCTCAGTACATCCTGGGTTCCACGCTCCATCCACGACCACAATACACACTTACAATAAAACCAAAGGGTAACCGGCTAGCTCACCGGCCACCCCCACCTGCAAGTACAGGGGAGGCCATGCCCATGAGTCTAGGGTCACCCACCTGTTCCTCTTATTCAGAGCGACCCCACATTGCAGGGCAACTCTCCTGCATCACAACCGACAATTCATAATATCATAGCACCCGCACTCACTTCCCAACCATCCTAGTTCTCATTTCTATGTCAATCCATTACTTAATTCACTTCAGTTCACAACCAACCCCAAATCATAGCAATCAACAACAACAATCAATCACGGCAAACATCAATGGCAATCAAGTACATTCACAGAACAGTTTTATCCCCTTTTACGCTCATCATTTTCATGCATGACCTAGGTTTTGTTCTACGTCCAATTGAAACTCCTCACGCTGTCCAATCTACCTACACAACGCTAGGCCCTCACCTGGAATAGAAGACGAGGTTTCTAATCGTCTTCTAGTTCCCCAGAAACTCGATTTCCAACCACCAAACTCGTAGCTCTACCCTTCCTTACTGCTCACGACCTACACCCAGAAACCCAAAATAGAGGTTAGCGATCTCTTCTCCTCGTCGCTACGAATCCATAGCAACAAACGGATCTCAATTCCGACCTCTACAGCTCCCGGAACCACCCTTCGAAGGTTTGCTCGCTCCAAGTTCGTCAATGGTTTTGGGGGAGAGAGAAAGGGAAACGAAAATACGGATTACTGTGCAATTCCGTCCTTTTATGCACAAAATGTGCGCCTGACTTGTCAAAATGTGCGCCGGCGCACATTGACCCCTAAAAGGCGCACATTTTGAATATTCTGCCGAAAGTTTGCTGAATTAATTGAAAAGTGCGCCTGACACTTCTAAATGTGCGCCTGCGCACATTAGGGCTCAAAAATGAGCACTTTTGGTACTGTACACAGTTCCCCTCTTTTGCAACTTCAACCCGGCACACACCCAAACGTCCCAGACCTCAAGAGACCCTCTTAAGTACCGTTTCCGGCACTCTAGTCACCCCGACTTGAGTTCTAACCCGTTCGGGTTGGGCGGGGATGTTACAGTTACGATCATGCGCTGTTATGGTCCTCAAAAGTCCCATTAATCAAAGCAACGACCGCTTGGGAGTCTAATTGGAGGGCGACCTTCTTGAAAACTCCATCTGCCAAGCATCCTAAAACCCATATTGGCTACTCGGAGTTCCGCACGCATGTATAGTTAAGCAGGTGCCAAGATTTGCAGCGAACACTGCTATGCGACGACCCTGCCAGTCTCTGATAATACCTCCTACAACCACTAAACTGTCTGTATTGATGGCAACCCAATCAGCTGGGGTTGGAGTCCAAGCAACCTGCATTCCCCATCTCTGAGTGCTAGTCTTCGAGTCCACTTGTGAGTTATGCTTTATTGTCTCTTGAACCCCGACGATCAGTGAAGGACTCGTAGACGGAACTAATTTTGCTTGTTGGAAGCTTGTTCTCGAAGATAGCTTCGTTCCGGGATTTCCACAACACCCAAATGGTAACCAACAAAATATGAATTATTGGTATGGAAATCCTTTAGCTTTTTGTGGCCACAATCATCACCTTTGCTATGCAATGGATATGAGCTTTGTAGTTTTAGGGATAAAATTGCGTAACAATGTATTTCTGGTGGCACATTGTCCAACTATATCTGAAAATAGACAAACATGGAACATATCTATTTTCGTACTTTGTTATGCAATGTGCCACTGATAATACATTGTTACGTAATATTATTTCCAAAATTATAAAACCCTTGATAACTAATAGGCCTAATACCCTCAGATGTCACGAACTATTGCGATATTACTCGCGTATATACCACGTATAGACTATCTGGAGGGCGTCACCAACTATTGGTTTCCGAGTTCCGCATAAACACGCCGTTAGATTTTTGGGGTTTCCGTCCATATCTGTTAGTGTGAGCTGGCAAACTTGCCTACTTGGATCGTTTTCCGCACATGTGCATATGCCACATCATTATTTTAATTAACAATCTAACTAAAACAAATTATTTTTCTATGTTCTCCCTCTCCCCACGAACCTCTCCCTCCTCGGACCCGAATCCGCCGTCGACCCGACCCGGCTCCTCGCCGACGACTTCGACGCCGGAGACCTCCGATTGACCGGCTGCTTCTCGTTGTCGTTAGTCAATGTCGAGATCACGCTCTCGCTAATACTAACACTAACGCTGCACACCTCCGACGGATCTTGCTCCGAGATCTCCATTTTCTCCACCGCCGCCACCTCCGGCAAGCGGTGGGTCAACCTCCTTCTTCACTACGAGATCCGGCTCCGGCTGTGGCGGCGGAGGAGGAGGGGCGAAATGCGGAGGAGGGCGGGGAGGCTTGGGGTTAGGGGTTTCGGAGGAGAGAACTTCTTTGACTGTCTCTTCCTCGTAGGACGGCGGCGGAGTCTCTGCTCTCGGCGGTTGATTTGAGAGAGAGACTTCGCCGGAGGTGGCGGAGGAGGAGGAGGGATGGTTTGGCGGTGGTTAAGCAGCAACCCATTGGGTCGAAATTGGAAATCAGATGAGAAATCGAAGAGCTTGGGCTGTAGGTATTAGGATTTACAGATTTGCAGAAGGAAGAAGAAGAAGAAAAAGACAAATAAAGAGGCAGGAACTCGAACGACGCGTCGGGGAGAAGATAGGAAACGACGTTGTCTCCGATTAAGACTGAACGGTCTCCGTCGGTGTTGACGACGCCTTTCTCACCAGCTTGTAGTACTTGGTTCGCCGGTGAGGCATTTTGAGAGCTGGATTGGATGGATTTGGGGGGCGGTGGTTTGGATTTCGCACGCGGCGGTGGATATTTCGGGAAGGAATCGACGGCGGTGGAGGGAGAGGGATTGGGTTGAGATTCATGAATTATTTCGTGTTTGTTTGTGATTTCGTTTTGTTTTTTTAGTGTGCTAATGGCCAAATCATTTGCAATAAGTTCATAGCTAGTCTACTCTGTTCTCGTCTCCATGAAAGCTCCGCCGCCGACCTGGAGATTATTGCATCAATGGCAGTTCATGAAGCGCTTTCGGTTCAATTAACCAGCCTATAAAGTCTTTCCAACGGACTGTGGAAGCTAAAGAGGTAATTAATCACCCTAACTGTGCAAACCGTCTTCTACGCAGCTGAGCAAAGTACGGCAGCCGCAGATTCCCCTCGTGAGAGTCATCTCCGGCGGATTAATGACTGTCCACTCTGATCTCTTTTTTTCCTCCACTAAGAATTAAATAGATTGGTAAGGCATATTCGGATGCGGTGGTGCGACCGACGGTGGCGGAGGCAGATAAGGCGTTGGGGAAGGTAGCTGTTGCAGATAAGGCATTTATTTATTTATTTATTTATTTTCAAAAAGTCCTCAGTAGTGGAAATCTAGTCAGGAGGTGAGTCAACATGTGACGAGGCAATTCGGCTGAGTCAGCAAACTCCGTTTGCACTCATGTCCACGGAAACCCCAAAAATCTAACGTGGCGTGTTATGCGGAACTCGGAAACCAATAGTTGGTGACGCCCTCCAGATAGCCTATACGTAGTATATTACGCGAGTAATATCGCAATAGTTCGTGACATCTGAGGGTATTAGGCCTAACTAATAAGAGAAGAGAGAAAGGAGAAAGTGTAAACAGATCTAGGTGTATACTTACAACATTCCTAACAATGGAAAATTAAGATGAAGTTAGAAACGAACCAAAAGAAGAGAAGAAGGCAAATAAAACACAAGTCACAATCGAGAAAAATAATGCAGTAGACAAACGATAATGGTGGTAAGGGCAGTGGTGATGATCTATCAACAACAACAAATGGGACAGCCACAACATAAAAGCAAATATCCTTTGAATTTTAGAGATTATATGGCATTATTTTGGCAGCAAGCAAGCCATTGATCTATCTCCCTCTCTTTTTTCTCTCTTTTATCTTGGATTGGTGGGTCATAATTATCCTATCCCAGAAACCATGTTGATAAAGTATCCTTAATGAGAGACACTAGTGCCCCCCTCCACATTAAGTGCAAACCCATTTCACTTACGGGGGATCATTTTTTTTTTTCTATTTTTTTATGTTTCACATTGGGAAGATATTGCTTCTACACAAAATATTTGGCAACTTTTCCATACTATTTTCTTTGTCAAATTTTATCTTGCAATATTGCGAATCATAATTGAAACTAAATCAAAGTAAGTTATAATTGTTTCAAGTGTTTTTTTGGTAAATTGTCAATGTTGGATACTATGTTATTCTACCATAATTTTTCTCATTGTTACATAAAAAAAGATAAATTGTAGGTTCATATCCATAAAAATATTCATATTGATACCCCCATAAATTCTTAACTCTACAAATCTTAAATACATTAAACCCCAACCTTAAACCCTAAAAACTCTTAGGGCATACTCGTTTGCCATAAGATTTTTCTCTCCGTTTTTAGGCAAGTTAGAACAAATACAATATGAAATCAAAATAACATAATTAGAGACTCAATAAGATGAATGTTTATTTTGGTGTTTTTTCACTTAACAATGATTATTTTTTGGAAAGTAGCGCAAAGCACCTTAATTAATCTCGAAGTCCAACCAGGACCTTCTTAAAACAATGTCACATTCCCATCTCGCCAAACCTGAACGGGACCCTCATAGCTCATCAGCCAAGCATCCATAATTTCTTTCCAAATTGTCGATCTAATTAGAAGTTGTGTCACGGGGTAAAATCTCCATCAGACTCACAAAAATACTTCGGTTGGAGTACCCTAACCCAAGTTTCTCCGGTTGTTGCATGAATAAAAAAGCCAACTTAGTCATGTAAGAAATAACAAGATACCTCGAAAGTCGCCAAGGCCTCCAAGCTCCTTTGGGGTACAAACCCACTCCTAGCTAATAAGAGAATTTCTCTCTCCTCAGTGATCCCAAACAAAGCTACCTTATGCTTGGTCAATTTACTCTCAAGTGACAATAAGAAGGACACTTGTCCGTTTAACGTAAACAGGTATAGCTATCAAGACAGAATGGGCAGTGTAACCTTACCTGCCAATACCATGAACTTAGCTTTCCATCCAGATAGTTTTTTATCAATTACGTTCTACCACACCCTTATATGTCTCTTTCGTAACCCTGTCGTGAATCACTTATCGAGCTCTTATTGATCTACTTTTTAGCTTAACTTTGGTCGAGATTCATTGACAATGGATGAAACTTCATATATAAGTGCATTTAAGCTGTAAAGTCCTTGTATTTTGGTTTGTTAGGTGACTAATTTCTTTTTTTTTTCAATTACAAGTCAAATATTCACCCTATCAGAATGAAAAGAAAGTGAATCAAAATCGGTTTCATATTTAAAATATAAGTTGCAATGTAAATATTGTATCTAATCATAAAATCCCCATCAAAGGCACAATTATTGAGAAACTTATTAGAAGCCAAAGCACATAATGGCAAATTAGACTGTGGAATCATTTGCGACCCAGCCCCCCCTCTCTTGGTTTAGCTTATCTGGAAGTTAGTAATCAAAAAATTGCAATCATA
Source organism: Linum lewisii (assembly GCA_034768395.1). Taxonomy (NCBI): domain Eukaryota; kingdom Viridiplantae; phylum Streptophyta; class Magnoliopsida; order Malpighiales; family Linaceae; genus Linum; species Linum lewisii. The sequence continues at coordinate 5,564 of JAVBHU010000887.1, read as the reverse complement.
AACTGGAATTGTAGATTAAATATTAAGCAATGAAATGGACCAAGTGAATATATATAGATTTCCTTATTCATTCCATTTTAAGTACTAGCTTCAAATTGGATACTGGTGGTTTGTATGGACTGGTTTCAATTTCAAGGCAATGACAATTTAATACTCAAAATACATTATTAAACTATTTATTACCCTAAAAATACAATTTAAAAACAATCTATTTCTTCTGTATTAGGAAAAAGGGTACTTTTCAGCTATCGCTTGGGAATCGAAACCAGGGTGGCACACAATCACAAGCACGGCTCAAACGACGACGTCGCAGCACTAAATGAAATCCAGCTCAGAAGTCCAGCTCAGCATCATTTATTGGAATATTCTTTTTTTCTGGTTTTCTGTCTTTTCATTCTGTTAGAACAATTCCAGCACTGCAGTGCTTTGTCGTCTTCTTCCTCTGATTTTGTATTTAAGCTGAAGAAGAATCAATGAAAAGCTGCGCCTCACTTTACCCTAAACCTAGCAAATTGATATTGGTATCAGAGCAAGACTAAATGAGTGAAAGCAGCAAAGGCGGCAATGGGGAATACCCATTGTCGGTCCTCTATATCTTTCATGGTAGTGAGCAGCCGGGTCAAAACCTGGTAGCTGATAAGCTGACAACGACGAACTACACCGACTGGAGTCGATCAATGAGTAACGCACTGGAGGTGAAGAACAAGTTGGGTTCATCAACGGAAGTTAGAAGAACCAGATCCGAAGGATGACAAATTCTGGCCCTGGAGCAGATGCAAAATCATGGTTCTCAGCTGGATCCAACAGTCTTTGAACCAGGAATCAGGAAGGACGATAATGAACTTGAAGACAGCACTTGATGCTTGGAACAGTTTGAAATGGAGGTATGGACATGGTGATATGGTAAGAATCGCTGAACTGCAAGAGGAATTATCCAACCCTCAAACAAGGTAATCATCTTCACAGATTCATGGAGCAATTATACTTTGAAGGATGAATTGGAGAACTATCAGCCAACTGTTGTTTGTGATTGCACAGCAACCAGTCATCGACTGCAAAAGGCCATTAAAACGGTCAAAACTTATGAGCAAACAAATTCTGTGATGCTTTTCTAAGGGGTTTTAAATGAAAATTTTTCTGGAGTTAGGTCACAGGTTCTATTTGGAGATACACTTCCACACTAGAAAGGGTAGTGCAGAGGATGGTTCAACATGAAAGACAGCTATTCGGTTACATCAGGGAAGCAAATCACTGGGAAAAAAATATGGCAATGATGGTTCAACATGATACAAATATACCACAGCACAGGGACAACACTAGCCAACATGCAGAACAATTTAGGGGGTACAGACCATATGGTGGGAACAGGCCACGACCATACTGCACTCATTGCAAAATGGAGCAACCACACCGTTGAAACTTGCTATTTCAAGAATGGATGGCCTCCTGGTATGCAGCCATAGGAATCCTTCCCCGAATTTCATGGGCCCGGACACAACCAAGGACCCTAAAAAATCAACCTTCACACCTGGAATGCAGCCTGGACTCCTGGTCATTTGCTTATAGGGCCTGCTCCAAGATTTCCAGGTCCTACTGGTCCAAGGTTTCGTCCACCCGGCTAATGCAGTTCAAACAACTGGAGAAGGTCAAGGAATACAGTTAACACAGGCACAATTTAATCAGCTCATGGCTTCACTGCAGATCAAAGGACAAGGAGAAGTTAAACACAGCTTCTTCGTCACTCAGCAGCTGCTTTCACTCAATCCAATTCAGGCAAGTGGTACACTAACTATGAAGTTATGAGTATTGAAACAGGGACATGGAACAACTGACAAGGTCAAAAATGTTTGGATACTGGCACAGGAGCTTCAGATCTGTGGGCCAGTTCCTTAGCATTGTTTGATTCTTATTATGCTATCACTAATGTGCTCATCACCTTGCCAACAGGGCACCAAGTACATGCAAACTCATATGGGAACGATTACATTCTCACCTACTTTAACCTTGCAGAATGTTCTATAAGTCCAGAATTCACTTTTAATCTCTTTCAGTTAGCAAGCTAGCAGCTAACCAGGCCTTATAATCTAACCTTTTCTGCTGATTCTTGTACAATTCAGGACAAGCTGAAAAGGGGATGATCATTGGTTCTGCTAAGCTGCATCAAGGACTCTAAATCACATGGCTCCCAGTTAACTAGTTAGTCAAGTCATTTCTACTACTTCTTTTAAAATGTTTTTGACTTATGGGATTATCGATTAGGACATGTTCTCACAATAGGGTCCCTTACCTCAGACAAATAGATGATACCATAATACTCAGTTTGGGTTTTTTCCCTTTTGATGTCTGTCATTTTTGCTCGTCAAAAACGACTGCCTTTCCCCAATTTGTAATTCTGTTTCTCTCAAACCTTTGATCTTATTCATGTTGATATTTGGGGCCAACACCTCAACCCTCCTATGATGGCCATCGTTATTTCTTAAAACCCTAGTAGATGATTACAGTCGTCTCACCTGGCTTTTGTTAATGAAATTGAAATCTGAAGCCAGACCTAAAGTCCAGCAGTTTGTGTTTTTGCTCAAACTCAGTATAATGGCACTGTCAAAGTCAACCGTAGTGATCAAGGAAAGGAAATTGATATTTCCTGATTTCTATCAAGAAAAGGGTATTTTTCATGAAAAAAAATTGTGTTAAACACCACAACAGAACAGTAAAGTCGAAAGAAAAAAACCAGCACTTCTAAATGTGCCCCGGCCCTCAGATTTCAGGCCAAACTTCCCCTTAATTTCTGGAGCGATGTGTTAGACATGCCATTTTCCTCATAAATCGTTTTCCCTACCCCTGGTTCAAAACAAAACTCCATATGAAATGCTACACAATAAACCACCACCTTTTTCAGACCAAAAAGGTTTTTGGCATCTTTGCTATGCCAGCACTCTAGCCAATCACAAAACCCAAATTTGCTAAAACGTGCAAAAAGTGTGTTTCTTTAGGATTCACCCCTGGAATCAAAGGGTTATAGATTATTTGATTTAAAAAACCATAAAATTTTCACTTCCGGGGAAATTCATTTTTTATACACTTTTTTCCTTTTAATGCAGACATCACAAAAAAACAAAAATCAGCACCACCCAACCAAACCCACCACCCAACACAAGATCTGGATTTGATCTTTTCCAGGAGAAATTGATCACACACCAAGAAAAAGAGTAGCCTGATACACCATTAATGGGGGAGAATAAAAAGTGAGGAACAAGAAATGAGTGAGAACACTGACCAAGAATCTCAACCAAGACAGTGGGGGAAACCAATAGTGAAACACGAGAGAAGGGAAAGGGGAAACACATTGGTGAGCCCTTACCAAATCTTAGAAGAAGCCCGATTACACGGACACCTAACTATTTGCGGCTACATGTGACCCCTAATGCAACAGTGGAACCAATGACCCCCAAAAGGCAAATCCTGGAGGACTGCAAGGCTCAGTAAGTTACCCCTTGCCAAATTCCCGGGTGTTATTTTCTTTTATAAGGGGCCATAAGAAATTTTTTTTTAATTTTCCCAGTGTTCAAGAACCCCAACAATTATGCAGAAGCAATTAAGAGTCAGATGGAGACAAGCAATGGACAATGAACTGAATCCCTTTAAATGAGAACAAACTTGGGCATGGGGTTTGACATTCCACCTGGAAAGCGTGCAATTGGTAAAAAAGGGGGTTTACAGAGTAAGTATAAATCATATGGTCCAAAGAAAAATTTAAGGCCAGATTGTCCAAAGGGCTTCACACAGCAAGAAGGATAGATTTCCAAGAAACATTTGCACCAGTGGGAAAATGACAACCATCGAACATTATAGCCTAGCTTCGATCAACAAATGGCATCTACAACAACTTATATCAACAATGCCTTTTTGCATGGAGAGCTGAAGAGGAAGTGTACATAGACTTCCTTTTTGGACTGAAGGAGGGTGCAGAATTGCCCAATGCAGTATGCAGGCTTTACAGATCTTTGATGGTTTAAAGCAGGCCTCAAGACAAAAGGTTCTCAAGTTTCAGTAAGCTTATGGCAGGGGGACACGCAAAACAAAGTTGATTATTCATGTTCCTTAAAATTACTGAAGACAGTTTTACAGCAGCACGTTTATGGGGAAAAATTTTTACTTGGAGGGAATAAAAACACTGAGATTAGAAATTAAAGGAAATTTTTGAATCATGAATTCAAGATCAAAGACCTAGGTGCTTTGAAATTTTCTTGGGGGAGGTTGCCAAAATCATGAGGAATACACCTTTCTCAAAGAAAATATACATTGGAAATCTTTGGGAAGGGAAACAGGGTTTACTCCTCAAAACCCCTCACACACCAAGGGATTACAAGACTCGATTTATCACCACTGGCTCACACTTTCCCGAATGGTGAACTTACAAAAAAAATAGTTGGTAAACTAATCTACTTGACTAAATTCAAGGCCTGACACATATCCTCAACAAGTTAGTCATTTTTGCAAACCAAATGAAGAAAATTTTCAAACAGTGACAAGGATCCTAAGATACTTTAAAGGAGCACCAGCATCTGGCTTGTTTTTTCCAACAAGTCTGAATACATTTTTAAAGTTATAGTGATTCAGGACTGGGCAGATGTCCCGACAGCAGGCGTTCTTAAAAGGTTTTTCAGGGTTCTTGGGAGATTCCCCATATCATGGAAAAGCAAAAAACGCGCAGTTTCAAAGGGCTTTCCGGAAAATAAGGGAAGGAAAAAATGTGAAATGCAAAGGCTCTATATCTTTTAAGGAGCTAAAAAATTCATCATCCCATGCCCCCTCAATATATTTGCAATCAGTCCCCCAATTTACCCTAGGGGAAAAAAACCTACCTTTCATGAACGAACTAAGCATTAAGTTGGATTGCCATCTGGTTCGAGACAAAGTACAAGAGAAGGTTTTTCAAGCTTCTCCATGTGTCCATTAAAATCAGGGGAGCAGATTTATTTACTAAGCCATTTGCCGCCTACTACATTCCATTCCTTCTCTCCCAAACTTGGAGTCCACAACCTGTGCCCCCCGCTTGTGGGGGGGTTAGGAAAAGGGTACTTTTTAGCTATCGCTTGGAATCGAACCAGGGTGGCCCCAAATTACAAGCACGGCTCAACGACGCGTGCAGCCCAAATGAAATCCAAACTCAGAAGTCCAGCTCAGCTCATTTTGGATATCTTTTTTTCTGGTTTTCTGTCTTTTCATTTGTTAGAACAAATTCCAGACTGCTGCTTTGTCGTCTTCTTCCTCTGATTTTGTATTTAACTAACAGAGAATCAATGAAAAAACTGCGCCTCACTTTTACCCTAAACCTAGCAAATTTATATTTTGCAAAGTAAATTTCTAAGAAAGAAAAACCCCCTATATATAACGTCATTCGTCATTGAAATTGTTAAAATGAAAAAAAAAATATTTTTGTCCCCCTTTTTTTTGTCAAGTTAACAAACAACTTCTTATACTATAAAGATGGTCGGTTTACCCTCTCATACTATATTCATTTTTTCAATCAAATCATTTCGTTATCTTCCATTTAAAAATGTCTT
>JAVBHU010000886.1:0-14098 GCA_034768395.1 Linum lewisii | reverse complement strand
CCCCACCGCATGGGGAACGCGTTCTCATTAACCATCATCATCATCATCATCAATCTCATCATCAATCTCATCACTCCCTTGACACCCATGTCAAGGGATCCACCCCAATGGATCAGACTCAACAACCAGTAACTCGGTGGGTAGTGTGGGCTCCTTCCGGTTCTACTTTCACATACAATTCACAATTCGTACGATGCAGCACGATAATCCATCCACAATTATCACAACACTCATGAACACATAATCCATTTCACCATCCACTTCCACAGCTCACAATCAGGTCACGTCTCACAATCTATCCACACAACACGCAATAGGGTAGTCGGCTAACTCACCGGCCACCCCCACCTGCAAGTACAGGGTAGCCATGTCATGATGTCAAGGGACCACCCACCTGTTCCTTTTTCCCCGGAACGACCCCACATTGGCAGGGCCATTCCCCTGCAACCACAAACTGACATTTCACATTATTAAATCACTAGCATCCACATCCCAATTCATCCTAACTCTCAATTCTAAGTCCAATCATTATTCATTTCATCCCGAACCCCCCAACCAAAGAAATCATCAAGCAATCAATTCGAACCCAATCATCAAGCAATCAGTCAGAAACACAATCACAGAACAATTCACCCCTTTTACTCTCATCATTTTCATGCATAACCTAGGTTTTGTTCTAAGTCCAATTGAAACTCCTCACGCTGTCCATATACTTACACAACGCTAGGCCCTCACCTGGAATAGAAGACGAGGCTCTAATCGTCTTCTAGTTCCCCAGAAACTCGATTCCCAACCACCAAACTCGTAGCTCTACCCTTCCTTACTGCTCACGACCTACACCCAGAAACCCAAAATAGAGGTTAGCGATCTCTTCTCCTCGTCGCTACGAATCCATAGCAACAAACGGAACTCAATTCCGACCTCTACAGCTCCCGGAATCACCTTCGAAGTTTGCTTGAAGTTGGTTCGTCAATGGATTTTCGGGGAGAGAGAAAGGGAAAGAAATTGTGAATTTCCGTGCAAATCCGTCCTTATATGCACGAAATGTGCGCCCGAAATGTCAAAATGTGCGCCGGCGCACATTGACCCCTAAAAGGCGCACATTTTGAATATTCTGCGAAAGTTTGCTGAATTAATTGAAAAGTGCGCCTGGCACTTCCAAATGTGCGCCTGCGCACATTAGGGCCCAAAATCAGCACTTTTCGGTGCATCACCAATCCCCTCTTTGCAACTTCGACCCAACTTAAACCCGAATGACCCGAAACCCAAGGGAAGTTTAAGAGCACTGATTCCAGTACCCTAGCCTACCGATCTTGAGTCCCAAACCGTTTGGTTGAGCGGGATGTTACAGAGAGAGCCTCATCCACATTGATCTTGAGTCTTGGGTACGGAGGCGGAGACCAGACAGTAGGGCGAGTAGGACAAGGTTGAGGAGCCGGAAGGCGGGAGGTAGGAAGGAAGGAGAGGTTGTCAACGTCCAAAGAGAACTGTCTGCGAAGACCGAGAAAGAGGATTGGAATTTTTTGAAAATGACCCAATTTCTGAACTTCCACAATCTCCACCAAGCCAGAACCCAGCATGGTCCTTCCAATGGTCGGTTTGAAATAATAAACCTCCATGTGATCGCTGGATGTGTATGAGGAATTGAATCCAGGTCTAAATTCAATACTCGATAAATCTGCGTGCAATAACACAATGATACAGAAGGTGCTCAAGGTCTTTGGGCCTCGCAGACAACAAGGCACGTGGTTGGGAGTGACATCCCTCGGCGTTCAAACCTTCAATAGTAGGCAAAATCCTGTGACACAATCTCCAAAAAAAGAACTGGAGTTTAGGTTGGATTTGGAGATCCCAGACCTAGCGCCAGAGCACGAGCATGTAGGTACTTGCCAAGGAGGGGTTTTCTTGATTGGGCGAACCCGTAGAGCTAGTGAATATCCAGAGGAAGTTGAATAATGCCCACTAGCAGAATAAAACCAAATCGGGTGATCCGACTGAAACGTACGAGGGAGGGTATGCTTAATATAATGCGTATTGACTCCGGGTCAAAAAGAAGCAAAATGAGTCATGCGTCGCACTCACCATGACTAATTAGGGATGATATTTGGATCACAGATCCTTGGGTAATGGTTGCAGCAAGACTGGAATGAGGGATACCATTCCTTGGGATCCAGGCCGTTCAAAAATTGATAGCATTGGATGAGAACCAATCGCCAGAGTAATCCTTGTATCAAGAGATCTCGTCCATGCAGAATGCTTTGCCATCCCCAAGATGGTATGAATGTTTTTTAGCATTAAGAAAGCATTGGAGAGGAAATATTTCTCTTTCAATAGATGGACAAGAGAAGATCTGGTTTCATCATTATCCTCCAACATTGTTGGCAAGTAGGGCTTGATTGAAGGCTTTGAAGTCCCGAAAGCCCAACCCCCCTTCCTCTTTTGTTAGACAAAGTCGTAGCCAGCTACGCCAATGAATTCATCGCCGGTCTCCGACCTCTCCCCACCAGAACTCAGCCATGCGGGAAATATAACTCTTCACATACCGCATTGCTGACCCTATAACATGACATAATATGCACTAGCAAACCTGCAATGACCGAAGTTAACAAGGTATGAACCCCAGCAGGAGAAAGAGAAACCATTTTCCAGCTGTGTAAGCGGGTGGTCACTTTGTCTTCCAGAAAGGAGAAGGTCTCCTTTTTTATTTTAAAAAACAACAAGGGGCTCCCAGATAAGTAGCATTGTGCAAGGAAGTGTTTATTTGGAGGAAGTCTGAATACTCTCCTATGAGATCATCGGGGACATTTTTACTGAAGAGAATTGAACTCTTCACGTAGTTAATACGTTGGCCACTAAGAAGCTGGTATCTCGTAAACAGGGATCGTAGATGAACTAGAGATGGTCTGGTAAGACGAATGAATATCATGGTATCGTCTGCAAACATTAAGTGAGTGATCATTGGGCAATGTCCATTGAGCTCAATGCCTTGCAACGTATTCTTTTGGAGTTCTTGACCAATGAGATGGGAAAGACCTTCCGAGCAGATAACAAATAAAAGAGGAGAAAGTGGGTCCCCCTGACGCAGACCACGGGAGGGTGCAAAAACCCCCTGAGGAGTTCTATTGAGTAATACGGCCACTGTGGCCGATGCCAGACAATTTTTGGACTAGAGCAACCCAACTGGGATGAAAACCTAACTGTAATAGTAATGCAAATAGGAAATCCCATTCCACTCTATCATAGGCCTTTTCCATGTCCACTTTCAAGGCCATGAAATGGCATTTACCAGATCCGTAGGATTGAAGGTGATGGATCAACTCGTGAGCGATGAGGATATTATATGTTATGCATCGACCGTGGATGAAGTCATTTTGGGCTGGATTAACCAGATTAGGTAATACCCTCGCAAGCCTGGAGGCAATGATTTTAGATATTATTTTGTAAAAAATCGTGCACAACCAATTGGACGAACTTGAGTCATATTAGTGACTTCTGAAACTTTTGGGATTAATGTTAACCAGGTATGGTTCAAGCCCATAGCATATGACCTCTCCGAAAGAAATCCAAAACCGCCGTGATTACATCCTGAGAAACAATTGACCAGTAACGCTGAAAGAAAAGTCCAGTGAAGCCATCAGGGCCAGGAGCCTGGAAGGGACCAATATAAAAAATTGTCTGTTTAATTTCCTCTTCTATAACCGCGGCCAAGAGATCTCGGTTCGTAGCAGCATCAATCATTGGTTGAATACCAATTTTCATAGACCGATTCCTGTGAGCCGTCATGTTCTGTGGAAAAAAAAATTTGGAAATAAGAAGCAGCTAAAAGTCCTTTATTGTGTTCAGTTGAAATGACATTACCTTCAAGATCTAATAAATCTCCGATAAAATTACGTTTCCTTGTAGCCATAACGGATCGGTGAAAATATTTTGTATTACGATCTCCGGAGGCTAACCATTTGATTCTCAATTTCTGTTTCCAGTATACCTCCTCTTACACACGAAGTTTAGACCGTTGGAGTTTAAGACAACGTATCTCCGTCCAATCAACAAAAGTCGATGAAAATTGATCGCTAAAGCTTTGTCCAGGTCTTTTAGTAATTGGGCCGAGTTAGATGTTCCCCCTCGGCACCATCAAAGAGAAGATGATGTAGGTTTTTCAATTTGTCAGCTAAACGAACCATGTCACTGTCATCTTTACACAAGGAAGCCCAAGAATAAGTAATCAGGTTTAGCACTTCAGGATTATCCACCCACCGACAATCAATCGAAACACTTTTTTAGAGATTGGTGAAGGAGGTGATGTGCGCAGAACGATTGGCGAGTGATCCGAGCATACAGGAGGGAGATGTTCAACTGTTGTTTCAGGGAAGATATCAAGCCACGCATCATTGAGGAAAATCTATCTAAGCACTCGTCAATAAGGGAAGGAGGGCCTTGTCTATTTGACCAAGTAAATTTTAGTCCACTAAATCCAACGTCTATTAAATGAAGCTCGTTGGAGAAGTCTAGAAGAGGAGAAATCTTGCGCCGATCAAGTGTGATACCACCTCTCTTCTCAGAGGCAGAGAGCATACATTAAAATCACCGAAAATAGAAAAGGGTTCCATGAGAAAGGTTAAACGGTGGGATAAATCCCGAAGTTGTTCTACTCGAAGAGATCTTTGGTTAGAAAGATATACTCCAATAAGGTAACCATAGACATCATGCTCATATTGAAAGGCAATACAGATCGCGTAATTTAAGGAGAAAAAAAACACGAGAGGGATTATCATTCGACCAAGCTAGAGCAATTCCTCGGCCTGAGTTATTAGAGGGAACATGCGAATAATCTGAAAAGCCACGCTTTAATAATATGGAGGATAAATCCTCACTACTTACACGCGTTTCACATAAAAAAGAAAAGGAGGAGCAACCCTATTACATAAGCCTACTAGTTCTGAAATTGTGTCAGGACCTCCTAACACTCTACAGTTCCATGATAAGATAATCATAATCCTTTGGCGACCGAATCCTGGCCGTCCGCCACCACCTTATCATCGTCGAGAATGTTATCCATTGGACCATCAGAAAAGAGTTGAAGATCTTCCTCATCCGAAAGCATTAAGTCCGACTCATAATCCTCCGGAGCGTCTCTTGATCCGGAAGAGCAAGAGGCTAGGGATTGGGCTGAGATCATGATTACACACCCCATTAAAACTTTCAGCAAGGCCATATGTAGTAGAGTTCAACCCATTAGGATTAGATGTCAATGCACAAAAGCCCACATCAGGGGTGGCCCAAATCCGTCAAGGCCAATTGAATCTTGTGGCTCATAGGTGGGAATCAAGTCCTCTTCATTAACCCTAGTCGCCGCTGGTATCACAATGAACAAAATTGGGCCAGCTCGGCCCAAACCGCTAGATGACTCACCACGCAGCAAATTAGATCGGCGAGGAGAGGAAATCGCCACCACTACTCCACCAGACAACACCTCCTTCTCCCGTCGCCGAGAAGATCTGATCGGCGAATAGCCATCATCGAGATGGATAGTCCGGTGTCAGAGGACTTCTCAGAAACCGGATTTGTTGCTGCCCGTGGATCCTCCCGACGCGAGACCGTACGGTGGCGAACACGGCGGACGAAAACAGTGGAACTCCAAGTAGGCGGGACGACCAACGCATCTCCTCCTTACCGATAAACTTGGGGGCGCCGCTAGAACATCCAAGCCCCTATGAGTGGAGGGCCAGAGTTGATCTCAATTGGGGCGCTACACTCCGATTGAACATGATCCAATCTGCCACAATTGAAGTTGAGCTTGGATAAGCCTTTAAAATAAATTTTTACCCAAAATGATCTGCCAGGGGTCTCAATAACTTCTCTCCGACCGATTAATCCCTTTGAGAGATCAACATTCAACTTAGCCCCAAGAAACGTGCCTGGATCATCACTTAGACGGAAGAGAGTGATGTCCAAGACAACCCTAAAATCAGATAAAAATTGCCTACCAAAGGACAGAGTGGTGTATTCCGTCAGAATTTCTTTCAGAGTGACCCAGAGGTCCATGAACTGAAATGTCATTGCTAATTCTTCATACGGTGCCGACCAAGGCTGCAAGTGCATCATCGTCCCATCGAGGTTCCAGGGCTGTGATCAGAGAACCTTCCCTCTGTCTCACGATTCTGGAAAAGTCACTGAAATAGATTGAATCCATCGTGGAATATACAAAATTCGGCCTTGCAGCCCCCAAAATCCGTCCTAAAGTAGATTGCAAAACCGGCCACCAATTTTCTAATTGGCCCGAAGAAATGCAGTAATAGGCTGAGACCATTCCTTTCCTGACTAGCAGTGACTTCAGAGGAGGGGATTTGGAATGGAGCAATTGCCATTGAAAATGATGCAGAATTTCTTATTAATGTTAAGAGTCGAGAGATTGAAACACTGAGAAAGATCGAATGTTACGACAAGAGAAGAGAAGAAGATGCGTTGCAGAAAAGCCCAGGGGTTGGGATTATATAACAGCCAAAGGGCTGCACAACGACAGCAGTAACTGTCAAACACCCCAATTGGGGGAGATAACTGCTGAAACAGTTTCCACCCGTTCAAGAAATAACCGAGAAGATGGATAGGATCAGAGGGGACTGAAACGGCGTCCGGCGAAGAAGAATATTGGGAAAGGAAGTTGACGAAGAAGACGGAGAGCAATAACCGCTTCAGATTCTCTCCATAATTATCTATATGCTTTCCCAATCTACAGTAACAAAATGAGCCAAATTAATTTGGCGGGGTGTGGGGCAAAAACATTCAAGAGAAAAAAAACTAATAAATCCAAAAATTGGGAAGAATGAAATGCAGTTTTCTCATTTGAACTTTGTCTCCGCGATTTTCTCAGAGAGCTTCAATAAATTATGACCCAACCTCTGATCAAGCTTTTGACAACACAACTGTGATTCTGCCAAAGCTCATACCAATAAGAGATCTTATCGCGAATCTCGTCACAATCCAATACGACAAGGTTAGATCAGTGCAACTCTAATTACGTTGAGCTGATCATATCTTATTAACTTATTTCATGGAGTCGGATAAAAAATCTCTAACAATTACTAGCTATAGTCAACAAACTCTAGATGTACGTTGTCTGGAGCGTGGAGGGATGGCAGCTCGGATCTCGACAATCTTGATCAAACGCTTCGCTAGGATCGAAATGGGCAAGCGCAACTGTGCAAGACAAAGAGAAGCTTATGGAAATAAGTCAATAATCCCCTCGATGACTCTCTGTTTCAAGTTTTAGCTCTGGTTGCAACGTCTTCCCTGAAATCCATCACTTCCCTTCTCGCCGATATGGCGAAGGTACTCGGCTCGCGCCGGTAAGGTAAGGGGACATACACTCAAGGTCGCGAAGCAGGAGAAGAAGAAGAGGCCACGTTACCGTGCTCACGTGAGGGAGCAATACAACCGCATATTTGTCACTGTTGGTACCGTTTTCTTTCTTCTTTGTGATTAGTTCTATGTTTTTACATCAATGAATTCTCAATTGAATGGATGCCTCTTGATTTATGATCTGTGAAATTGATTGGGTTAAATCATGACCGATGATCTAACAGTGGGAATTGGGGAAGTAGTATTTGTTTTGTGATTCAAGTCTGGTTATTATGTATCTGCTCTTATGTTGCATCTAGAGGGATAATAGCTTTGTTGCTTCATCCAATCAACTATTAAGTTTCGCTCCATGACCTATTGTAGTATATTGATTATGTATTTCGTTGTGTCGGGGGTTTTATCATGCTTTCATGTTCTGTTATATAGAGTTTGCTCTTGAGCTCTTGTTGCAGGGTTAAGATTTTGGGATTCAGGAAAAATGCAGAGTATTCACTGAAGGTTTCAAGAAGTTGCAGTTTAGTAATTCAAGCCAATCTTGGATAAATAATAGGTCCTATTTATAGGATAGGGGTCGACCAAAAGGCTCTTTGATTCCTTGTTCTATTCTAACTCTAAATAAATAAAGTACTCCAAAAAACTATTTAAAAAGAAATTAAATTCCAATCCTAACAAGGAAACTACTAAAAAGGATAAAGCCCTAAATCGGGTAAAAAACACTCCTAATCCAGCAAGGATCGTGTATCGCTCGGCATTCCTACTCCAAAAAGGACTTGGAATCCGAGGTTCTCGGGTGCAGTTTCAGCATTCCTTGGGCGTCGCGGAATCCTCACTACAACAGACAGACGATTTAGTGGCAGGCCGCGTCGTGCTTTGTGGCAGGCAGCCTGCCACTAAACACAGAGCTTACTCGCAGGCGGGGCCTGCCACTAAGCACGACGCGGCCTGCGAGTAAAGCAGCTGCGAGGAAGCCCAACACGTGGCAGGCCCCGCCTGCGAGTAAGCTACTCGCAGGCAGGTGGTTAGTGGCAGGCGCCTGCCACTAAGCTTAGTGGCAGGCGCCTGCCACTAACCACCTGCCTGCCACTAAGCTTAGTGGCAGGCGCCTACCACTAACTTTGTGGCCTGCCACTGAGCTTAGTGGCAGGCGCCTACCACTACCCACCTACCTGGGCCAGGCCGGTTGGGCTTGCTAGGCCGGTTTGGGCGGGCTGGGCTGGTTGGTTTGACCAATTGGTTTGCTGGCTGGACCGATTGGTTTGTTAGGCTGGACCGATTGGTTTGTTAGGCTGGACCGATTTAAATGACCACGATAACAAAATTAAAAACAATTTCAAATCATTCAACAAAAAACATTACGAAATATCAAATACTGATCGTACAATAGTAATAATACATAATTCATACACACAGAGTACCAGATGATGCACGTACAATAATACAATAGTTAACAAACAGTACAATACAGTATAATAGTACAAATAGATAACAAACTACACAATATCCCAAGGATGCACGTACGCACCATCACCATTACCACCACGGTTACCACCACCACCATTCTACACAGACAAAAACAGATATGTGTGAGAGATATAAAAACATTACATAAGTAATTACTGACTTTTGTACACATACCATAGCAAGCTGCTGGATAAAATCAGGTCCAACATCCCCGCCTCAAACCAGTGGGAGATATCATCTACATTAGGCACAACTGGAGGCACAACTGGAGCAGATCCACTAGCAGACTGGGGCTGAGTCTGAGACTGGCTCAAGAATTGCGACATCATCTGCTCCAGTGATGCCAGCCTGCGATTAGCATCAGCAAGCCCATCCTGTGTGGCAGTCAGCTCTGACCGAGTGGCCTCTAGCTCTGACCGAGTGTCAACCAGCTCCCGGTTCAGCTTATCATATGCTGCATCATGAGCACGAGCTGGTGTGGGCCGGGAAGAGATACTACCAGTGGCCGACGTAGATGACTCAGCACTTGTCCCAAAGACCTAAAAACATAAAAGTACTTGGTGAACAATACAATTAAATCATATTTCTAGTTTTAGTGTTTAAATATAATTACCTGACTCTTACTAGCATGCCGACCAAACATCCTTACGTGCCCTCGGTGTTCTGGCTTGTTAAGGGCTTGGGCAAATGCATCATTTGGGCCCCACTCCGTCGAGACACCGGCCGCCTCCAATTGGCGGATAGTCTCCTATAATTTCAAATCAAACCAACCAACATTAGTGAACACTCTAAAAGTTCCACTTATTAGAATAGTGGTTATTCAATTTTCTTACCATTATTGCGCCAGCATGAGCACTCTTTGGTTCTCCATTCGGCCAACTATAGTACTTGATAAAGATCTGCCCCCTTGAAGGTCGCTGACCAGTCTTCTCCGCCTCCTCCTCTATGTAGAGACCCCACGGTCTGGACCCTCCAGTGTGATTTTCTTCTTGGCATGCTCGATTAGCCTTGTTTCTTGCAACCGCATCCTAAACCAAAACAATGTGAACGATTCAATATTTAACAAATACGTGATTCACATTAACTTGGTTAAATATGCATGTATTACCTTGAACTCCTTACTATCCACGTGTCTCATGTATGCCAACCAATCAGTTTCTGGACAGCCTGCAGGGGGGTTTTGCTTAACCCACTCGTACGGAAGGTTGTTTTCGGCAGCATACTTCTTCTTCGCCTTCCACGCGTCAAGCCTCGATCTAGCCCAAGCTAATGAGACTTTTGTGATCCCAGTATGCTCGAGCAGCTGGTATGAGGGTTGTATCGCAGTGGAACTTCCCCTGAAACAAAAATCAAGAACTTGTACTTAAACCGAGGTATTAAGGGAAAATACCGAAATATTTTTTCAGGTAGAGGCTTTGATTTTTTCTCACCCGCACTGTTTCCTTCATCCTTGAATCGAGCAACCCCACACACTCGACATTCCTTCGCTTCACTATCTTCTCCAGTGTACAATATGCAATCATTCTTACATGCATCAATCTTGTTATAGGACAACCCAAGACTCTTAATTGTCTTCTTCGCTTCATAATTGGATGAAGGGATTTTGGCCGTAGGAAAAGCCTTGCGAAGCAACTCCAGTATCTTCGACATTGCTTTATCACTGATCTTGTGTAAAGACTTAATTGGTATAAGTTGATCATGAACGACAACTTTGTGAAACTGGTACAACCATCATACAATGGTACTTCACCATCCCGCAAAGCTCGGAAAAACTCATCATCTGGTTGCATGTTGGGTATATCTGGCATTGGTTCATCACCCGTTTGAGGCACTTGATCATCCGATGGACGTTGTTCAAATGCATCATTCACCATGTTCTGAAACAAGTCTGACTCAGATATTGGTATATCCTCAACCAGTAATGGAGGAATTGGTTCTTCATGAGCGACTGGTTCAGGTTCAACCATGGCAGTGAAGGCACCAAAATCTGTGATTAACTCTCCATGTAAATTCCATACATCGTATGACGAGGGAAACGCCTTTGCTAGCAAATGCTGATTAACTTCGTTCCGTGGCATCAACTTTTTGAAGTTGCATTTCGGACAAGGACAGAGTATATTCACTCCATCTACTGCATTGGAGATTGCAAAGTCGAGGAATTGTTGAACGCCAGCGTAATACTCATGAGTATGTCGCGGCTTTCGAATCCAAGACTTGTCCATCTATATATTAAGTGTTAATTAGTATCGATTTGTTTACTAGTCATGATAAAATGTACAAAATAATAATAGTCTATATAACTTAGCTTTAAGCTAAGTTTTCCTAATTATATTAAATACTAAAATATTATATTTACCAACTTAATTTGACATAAGTTGCTAAATATATTTCGTATTAATTAATATCATTTATTCATTGAATTTTGTTAAGTCTGCGTATGTTAAATAGTAACTACTTATAAATATTTACGTGCATATTTTTTTTAACTCCTTAAAGCGCATAATCAATCACATGCATTAATGTTTTTATTCATTTTGTTAATGATTGAATATTTTGTTAAATTTGCATAACTACTTAGTAGGCACATGCATATTCTTTTAAACAAATTTACATGCATATATTTATAATAAGTCAAACTCCTTAAAGCATAGTCAATTACATGCATATATTTATAATAAACAACAAATTAAGTATAAACTGTAATTAAACCTAGCATACTTTTTTTTATCAAATCCATAGATTGTAGTTGAAATTACAAGTAGATTAAAATTGTAGTGTCGATTACAAGTAGATTAAAATTGTAGTGTCGATTCCAAGTAGATTAAAAGTGTAGTCCAAATTGTGCATATTCAGTTTGTAGTAATATATTCTTTCTATTAAAATCAAATTCTAACTAATCAGGTTACATGCATATCAAACATTTTACATAATCATGTTTAGGACTTGAGTACTAATTTTGCTTCAAGTGGCGTACCTGAAAATTGATGATAAATTCGATAATGGGTATAACCGGTAAGGACCAAAAACCCAAACCTTGCTACAAACAGATTGAGAACAAAAAGAGTTAGAACAATGAATATAATTCATCTCGTTCATGCAAAATCATAGACCGTAAAGTGCTGGTTACACGAACAAAACCTGTCTTTGCTAAATTATTGATTCCGGGAACAGAGAGCTCAACAACGATTATGGGAACGGAGAGCTAAACAACGATCTGGATGAACACTGTGTTCTGAAACAAAAATAAGGTGTTTTTAAACAAATTGGCATGGATGAACTCGGTCGTTTCAAGTATTTGATATGACTAGAACTGATAATATGAAATCAGAAGGCAATACCTAGTTACTGATTCGAATCAGTCCGACGAGCAACCATGAACCACGAGCCTGTTGGGTTGAAATCTGTAACCCTAATATCAAACAAGCAAACGATTAATAGAGAAGAGGCGAAACTCGGGGAAGAGATAAGGAATCAGTTCCTAACCAAATCAGACAGGAGAAACTCGGACAAGAAATTGGAGAAGGGAAGAGAGGAGAGAAGGGGAAAATCAGAGCAAAAATGAATGGCGGAACTGACTTTGGGGTAGTCATCTGAAAGGCTAGTCGCAGGCGAAGAAGTTTCTCGCAGGCGGGCCTGCGAGTACAGGCTGGCAGTCAGTGGCTACTCGCAGGCGCGCCTGCGAGTAACAGCTGGCAGGCTGTGGCTACTCGCAGGTGCGCCTGCGAGTAACAGCTGGCAGGCTGTGGCTACTCGCAGGCGCGCCTGCGAGTAACAGCTGGCAGGCTGTGGCTACTCGCAGGCGCGCCTGCGAGTAACAGCTGGCGGGCTGCTGTTACTAGCAGGCGGCCTGCGAGTAACTTCTTGCGGGCCCAACCTTACTCGCAGGCTATGAGCCCGCCTGCCACTAAGCCCAGCCCGCCTGCCACTAGCTTAGTGGCAGACAGCCCGGTCGCCTGCGAGTAAACACCTATTTTGTTGTAGTGCCTTGATGCGGGCAGATTCGCGGTCTTCCGGGTAATCCGTGTCGCGGGCGGATTCGTGGTAATCCGGCTGTGGCACAGATTTGTGCATCGGTCCATTGTCCGGCTCTGCAATATGGCTTCCAGCGGTCTGGCTTCTCCGTGTTTCGCTCCATCCACATTCTCGGTTCTGCTCCACTTGGTCTCATATTTGTGGCCGTCTCGTCTTCAGTGCTCGGCGATGGCGCGACATTAGTCTTGGTCTCCAGTTTGACGTGTATCGATACCCGCATCATCATCCCCAGTCCACGGTCCAGCCTCGGTACGATACGACCCTCGACATTAGTCGGCGTGGCACCTGGCATGAACCTCTCCAGCACCAAGCATCCAGTCCTTAGCATCCGATGGTCGTCCTCCTCGTGCTCACCGAAGCTCCATGCATCCACGTACACGGTCACCTTGGTCTTGAAGCTTTTCTCCTGGCTTCTTGTCCATGGTTTCTTTGGGCGTGTCCAAGGCGTAGCGCGTGTATCGGTGGGCGGATCATGTATCATGGTGGCGTGCGCATCCTCCTCCTCTTCGTGTGAAGGATTTGACTTCGAATATGGATTTGCAAAGTCATCATAGAAAGGAGTCAAGTCATCAACATTGAAGGTGGCACTCACACCATATGAATCTGGTAAATCAACAGTATAAGCATTATTGTTGATCTGTTATAGTACGGTGAATGGTCCTTCTCCTCTAGGCAACAACTTGGACTTCCTTTGTTCAGGGAACCTCTCCTTTTTTAAGTGGATCCATATTTGGTTGTCGGGCTGGAACACCTTCTCTTTTCTGCCCTTGTTGGCATTCTTGATGTATTGGGCGGTCCGGTTTTCAATGTTTGCCCTAGCTTTCTCGTGCAACTTCTTCACATACTCGGCCTTCTTTTTGCCATCTGCATTGATAACTGTAAAAACAATGGTCAAATAACTATCCCACAAAAAGTAGGATAGATCGTATTTCACGGGGTTCTTCTTAACGTTTACTCAAAGGAAATTAACAACTATTTGGGTTTAAACAGGTTGTGTGGTGTGAGTTCCAAAAATTTCTAATGCTAACATGCAAGGGAAAGAAAATTGAATTAACTACTAAGATTAACAGGTTGATTGATTGGATTGGTTTTCGATTAACAGATAGAAGCTTAGACTCAAATCCCCCTAGGATCACCAAGGCATTAGCAATCACAAGACCGGCAGGTTTCAAACTTAATTCATTCAATTCTTAATCACCATCATAGCTCCTTACCCTTAGGTCTAAGTCCACGAAGATTCGCTACTATT
>JAVBHU010000885.1:0-14107 GCA_034768395.1 Linum lewisii | reverse complement strand
TTTAAAAAACAAATCATCTTTTTTTTTTAAAATTTTTTCCTAAAAAATTCCCCCTTGAATTTTCCCCAAGGTTGACGATTGTGTAAAAATATTTATTATGCTTTTAAATAAGCCGCCATGGTGAAATCGGTAGACACCTGCTCTTAGGAAGCAGTGCTAGAGCATCTGGGTTCGAGCCCCGAGTGCGGCATAATTTTCAAACGGGCAAGAAGCCCATACGAGTATACTATAATCAAATTATTATAGTATATACAATTCAATTCTATACCTTTTTTGAAATTTAAATTTTTTTATAAAAATTTTTAACTTTGAACAATTTTAATTCTATCTTTTAGCCGTTTCTTTGGAATTAAAATTTCTTTTGCAAGTTTTTACGATAATTCGTAGAACTATTGATTCGTCAAAAAAAGGGAAGGGAAAAAATTGTTTTTTCTGTATAACAGGATTATTAGTTACTCGTTGGATTATTCAGGCATTTACCATTATTAATTTATATGAATCATTAAATTTTTTCTTCAGGGATCTTATCCTTTATTCTTATGGCCCTTTTTTTAAAATAAAAATTTTTTAATCCAATAATACACCATTCTTTTTTTACACAATTTTTGCTACTCGGGTCTTTTAACTAAACACCAATCCATACCTTAGCCCCCCCTTCAATCCCAGGGGTTATGATGCAAAAAGTATGAGGGTATTGGGCTATCCGCTCTTTATGGGGATCATTATTACTGTGGCCCTTCTCGTAATTCATTTCGAGACTTTAGAAGAATTGTTGATAAGCAAAAAAGGGGAAAAATTAGATTCATTTTCTATTGGGGGCCCCAAAAGCTACCACTAAAAAAAAGATTTTTTAAGAAATATTTCTTTTTGTTTTCTTTCTTTCGCAATTATTAAAAAGTTCAATTGATTCAAAAAATTTGATCTTTGGGGGTTTTTTCGCATTTTTGGGTCTTGGTTTTTCTCTTTTTAACTATTGGTATTCTTTGGGGGAGCAGCCCCTGGGCTAAGAAGCAGGGACTTTTTGGGTTTGGGGATCCCAAGGAAATTTGGGGCCTTTTTACTTGATCATATTCGCTATTTTTTTTCCACTTTGGGAGAAAATAAAAACGGGAAGTTTAAATTCTGCAATGGGGGCTTCACTTGGTTTTTTTTCTAATTTGGACGTGTTATTTTTGGGGTTAATTTATTGGGAATAGGACTTCAAGTTAGGGTTCATTTACATTAACACTAATTAAAATTGAGCAACGGAGGGTTCCAAATCTCCCTAAGGACAACATATTCTAATCGAAAATAGAACAAACCTCAAAAAAACAGGTAGAACTTTTTTTGAGTAAAAATTAAATGTAGAAATTCAAAAATTTTAAAAAAAAAAACAAAAATTTTGTTAGGGTACTTTGTTTTAGGAAAATTCCCATTTTTTTTCGTTATATAAAAATTTTTTAAAAAAAAAAAACGGTTTTTAATGTTTTGATGTTTTATTTATAAAAAATTTTATAAACTATAAAAATAACTCGATAAAATAGTTTCGACCTTGTCAACGGGAAAAGAAAAAACAAAAACCCGGGTAAATACCAATGCCTATTAAGGTAGAAGAAGTGAATCAAAAAAAGAGTTCCCGGGGGGCCCGGGATCAAAAAAAAGGGGTTTGAGGCATCAAAAAAAGTATCCATAAACACGGCGTAACATAGATAATAAATAAATAGGATTAATATCATTCCAATCCCATTATGAAATTTAATTACTATTTTTGATAGTAAAAATATTTTGGTCCCCTAATTATTCCCGAAAAATTTTTAAAATTTTGCAAAAAAACCCCTCTGCCCGTAATGCGAGGGGGGGGCCTAGTAAAAATACTAACTCGTAAAATCTTTGCATTTTGGGGGAGCGAGCCCCCCCCTGTTTTCAAGATAAGCAAAAAGGGGTTTTATCATAACCCCTCCCGCCAAGAAAAAAAAATGCAGCAAACCCCCAAATCCTTGATACTTTTGTAAAACGGCCCCCCTTTAGGCCCGTAACGCTCATAAGCAAATTCCTTAATTAGGAAACCCATATGAATACAGACAATTGCTACTCTCTTTTTTAATTTCGTTGACCGGGAAAATGTTGAACTGCATAGATTATTTGGGTTGCGCCCCACCATTAAAGAAAAGGGGAAAAAATAGAATGCGCGTGTGGGAAAAATTCCCAAATTTAAAGCAATTAACCCCTATCCCCATTTTTAATAAATTTCCCGCTAAAGCATACAAGTACGTAATGCGCTTCTCCATGGTACTGGTAACCATGTATGGAAGGGAAAAATGGGGAGTTTTCACACAAAAGCAAAAAATACAAAAGAAAAATATTTTCCAAACCACAGGGTATGATTTTTTGGCTGATGTTTCAAAATTGAAAGTTGGTTCATTAGAACCATATAAAGCGATACCTAAAAATCCTATTAATAAAAAAGCCGAACTTCCTGCAGATAAAAATAAACTTTGTAGCGGAATACAAACGCTTTTTTTCCTCCCCACAGGATAAACGATAAACGGGAATTAATTCAATCCCACATAATGAAAAAAAGAAAAATCTTGAACGAAAAAAAATCCTATTTGACCACTAACATTGCAACATCGAAAATGAAATAATCGGAATCACGAGTAACCGGGCCAAACGCTAAAGTGGCTAAAGTCGTGAAAATCCGTCAGCAAAATGGTGAATAGAAAGTCCCCTCTATCCCAAACCCATAAAAAAATTTAAAAAACGATATCCATTTATAATTTTCTTTTAATTTGCTTTAAGGGGTCATCAATTGAAAATAATAAGCAAAGCATGGGTCTTTAAAAAGGGAATTTCTAGGATACAATATAAAAAAGTATACCCCCAAAATTACTTATTTCCCCGGAGGAAATAGGAAAATTTTAAAACCCGACGATAGGGGTAAAATTACAAAACTGTTAACCCAAAGGAAAAGAATTCGAATAAAAAAAGAAAAACTTACCCAGAAACCCGGGCCCCGAAAACAAATTATATGCTGTTTCACCCGGGGTTCTGTCGGAAAAAAAAAATTCTTAAAGGGGTTTTTGGGGGAAAATTCTAAATACAGACCCATATTTCGGTTTTTTGGGGTCCATAAATAACTCGAACACTCAAGAAGTCCGTTGGGCAGCGATTCACATCTCTTACAACCCCCACAATCCTCTGTTCGTGGAGCCGAAGCTATTTGTTTTGCTTTACTCCGTCCCAAGGTATCATTTCAATAAATCCGTGGGGCAAACCCGGCCCATTTAGTACACCCTATACATGTACATAAAATCTTTACTGAGTGTGCCATAGATCCTAATTTTTTTTTTTCCCTCAATCCTCGATCTAGTAAAATTTTTTAAAAGAATGCTAATTTTTATACCAGATAAGAATTATTTTTAAAGGTTTTCCCGAACCTTTATATTAAATTTCAAATTCATTCATAAGATAGACTTTTTTTTTTATATTTTCGCAAAAACGTGCCAACCTTTATATTAAAAAACCGATTTAAATTGATACATATAAAAGTTTTTATATAATTATTACTTATTCAAGAAATTCGATTGATTGTTTCGGATGGATTTTCTTTTACATAAATCGACGAAATAATAGCCGGCCCAAATAGCGGTTTGGGGCGCTCCCGATAGCTAAAAACCAAAAAATTGAGAAAATTTTTCCCTTTTTTAAATTGGCGATTAAAAAAAAAACAAAAATGTTTAAAATTTTATAAAACTCAATTCAATAGAAGTTCAAGACACAAAAGGGAGCCCAAACCCAAATTTTTTCGACTCGTGCCCAATCCATAATCCCAAATTTGAAAAAAAATAGGCACTCAAAACAAGTAAAAATGCTCGAGCATTAATTCTCAAACTCCGGGCCATTCAGTTTTTTTCAATAAAAAACACAAATTAAAATTCCCAAAATACTGACTAGTTGGGTTGAATTTGAATAATCATATCACAAATACAGGGAAAGAAGAATTTTTTTTCCCCACAAAAATTAAGAAAAAAAATTAATTTTTTAAAAAAAACCAAATAAAATTGAAAGAAAATGACTGCAATAACGTAGGAAACCCTGAATTTTTCCCTTTTTAAATTTTAAAAAATTTTTTACTGACGAGCAGCACAATCGCAACCCAAAACAAACCGCCCAAATAAAAAAATTATTGAAATGAATTCAAATGGAAAAAAAAAGTCTGGTTTTCTAAAAAAATTCCAATTTGTTGACCAGTATTTGGTTAAAAAACTTGCTCTAGGGTCCCGGGTTTGGGTTTTTGCGTCCAAATAATCGCAAAACCAAGCGTATCGTAAATAAAAAGTAAAAAAAATTTAAAAAAAAATACTTTTACAAATTAAAGAATAACCCCTTCCCCCAAAAGCCCCAAGGGGTTTCCCAAACGTTGGAATATTTTGAAAATTTTTTGAAAAAACACGCAAATAAATTAAAAAATTTTTAGCTCCCCAAAATAAATAAGGAGCCCGCGCAGCAGCTAAAATTGAAAAGTTTGCTAAAAAATAAAATAAAGAATACAAACAAGAACCCCCCCAAAGGAAAAGGCAGAATAAATTAGGTTAGTAAATAATACCCACTCCTAGCCCCAAAATAAAAACAAAGCCCCAGGGAGACTAAAAGAAAAACATGTATTGAACCCGGGAAATCCCCTTCAAGTTTTAAAACTGCGATTAAAAAAAACAAAATTTTTTTTTCATAATTTTTTGATCCGACCAAGAACAACTTTTTTTTCCAAAACCGGGTTTCCCAAATTTTAATTAATCTCACCCCATCCAAAAATTTGACAGCTCGAACTATTTTTTAAATTTCTTTTTTTTTTAAATTAAAAAGGGAAAAAGGGGGTTCTGAAAATTTAAAAAAATCAAAAAAATAGAGATAGAATTCAGACTTACCCCTCCCATTAACATATTTTAAATTTTTAATTTTTTAAATAAGGTGGGATTTTTTTAAAACCCTTTTCACTAAACGAAATGCAGAGTTGGGGGGGTTTTTCAATTTGGGCAACAGACAAATGGGAAAAAAACTAAATTTTGGGGGCCCCTTAGAGCTGAAATGAAAATTAAAATTTTTAATTTCCAAAAAAGGATAAATTAATCCTTATTTAATTTTTAAAAAAATAAAAAATCTTAAAAGTTTTTTGCTAGGTGAATTAAAACTGTTCGAAATTTTATAAAACTCAATTACACACGCGGGTAAACCCTCCTAAAGCGGGTTTGAAAATTTAATTTTAATTCGTGACGATCATAAAACCGAAAGTTGTATTCTTCGGGCATTTGAAAAGCAATTCGTTGGGCAATACTCAACCCCAATTTTCCCCAAAAAAATTTCAGATTTCCCCAAAACAATGCTGTAATTAAACAAACTTTTTTTTTCGAATGTCGGGGTTTCCCCCGTTTTTCCCCTCAACAACGGGGAAATTTATAGGGGATTCCCCAACACATACTTCACAAGCAATGCAATTTTTTCGAATTCCAAAATGTAATTGTCCCCGTTTAAAAGTTCCAATGAATTTAAATTTTTTAAAAGGGTATTGAATAGTTTTTGGGTTAAACCATTTGCGTGAGATAACTAATCATGAAACTTTGGGGCCCCAAAGAAACGTGTAGCCGTATGTTTGTTGCCAAGTTTGATAAACCCGCTATCATGGGCAACATATCCCTAATATTTATGATATTTTCTGTTTCTCTTGTGTCAGAGAAGTCGTGAATATCAAAAAGTATTCTTTTAAAATTTTTATAGTGAAGGGAGTTTGGGGAAAAAGAGGTTTGTTACATTAAAGATTACCGGAGAGATGGTTAAAAAGAAATTTCGACCCAAAATTTTATAGTTGATCCATTCTTAGTCGAAGTAAAGTCCGATCGTTTGTGAAGGCCATGAACAAAAACATAAGTTTTAACCAATGTACTAAAGATACCGATTGTATACAAAGACTCTATCCACATTATTTAGGTTCAAACAGTACGAGTCACGAATATGTTACGGAATAAAGGGATTACCACCGCCTAAGTAAAGGAATTGTTACGAAATAATGAAGAAACTAAAAGTTTAGGTAGGAAGCAACATAAAATAAACCAAATTTAATGCCCGAGTATTCGTTTGATAACCAGCTACTAATTCTTCTTCTGCTTCTGGTAAATCGAAGGGCAATCCTCTCGCATTCCGCAGGGAGAAATTAGAAAAAGAAAAAATCCTAACGGGTTGTACGCCACAAATTCCATCCCCCCAAAACCCATATTGGATTGGGCCTCAACTATATCAACTGTACTTAAACTATTAGATAAATTATAGTCGATGAAAATACACTAATTCCCACCGCTATTACAAACTGTACATGAGATTCAACTCATACAGCTCCTACAAGGTCACAAAGAATCTAAGGTTAATGATTAGTAGATCAATTATTTTAGTTAAGTGTGTAACTTGATCCGCTTGTACAATACGGAGAAAAAGATAAGCGAACATCAAAAATTCGACCAGGACAAAATTTTCTGTTAGAAATTACTTCTGAATTGATCTCATCCTCTAAAATAAAAATTGCAATGCAATATTTAGTTTCTTTTTGAGTAAATAATTTTGAATCCTCCATAAAAAACTCCTTGTAGGAATAAGAAAAGTACAATTTTTTATTCTCGTAATTCATAGACTATACCACACATTTTTTTTTTTTATCATTATCATAGAAATAAGATAATAACTATAGCAAATATTGGTAGACAAATAAAATTATTTCCTAGTCTTCTTTCAAAAAAAAAAAGGATTCTTTCGTCTTGACAGTTTTATTTCTTTCTTTTATTCGTGTAGGGAGCATACTCTGATCGGAATCGGGGGAGTACTACTCAAACATTTTCTACTAACTAAAAGCCCCATAATAAATATTCTAAAAACTTTGCTTTTTTTTTCTCTCTCTTACGTACTCCTTTGTGTATCTTGGGGTTCCTAACCATTTACTCATTTTTGCGCATCGCTCGTTAGCATTAGGGTAATACATATAAATAATAGGGAAAAAACGAAATACTATAGAATGGGGTCTTTTAAACCCGCTTCAAAGTAGGTTGACTAATCAACCAATCGGGGGCAACCGGCCTCGTCTTTTATGCTTATTTCCGCTTTATTCTTGTACATAGGAAATGATCTCAAGTTTTTTTTTACTACAAATTTCAAGCAGTTTTCTTTCACATCATATAACTATTCAATTCCATTTTATTCCCAAATGTGAATATAAAAAGGGGAAGATATCTATACCATTCAGTTGCTTTTCTTCCAAAAAGAAAGCAAAAAGGAAAATGTTTCTGTTTCAAACGAATCGCAACGTAGAGATATGGATAATACCAGAGAGGTAATGGGAGTTTCATAACTAATGGATGAGCGCAGCTCGTAGACCACCTAAAAAAGAATATTTATTATTTGATCCAGATCCTTACATAAAAGTGGCGATGTAACAATACTTGAAATCGCAATCCATAAAATAAACACCGATATTTAGATTCGGATAAAACAAAGCGATAGCCAAAAGGATTTACTGAATGCTTATAGAGCTGATATGACTGCTATAGACGGTCCGATACTGAATAAAACGAGTATCCCCTCTAGATGGATAAAAGATTCTCTTTGAAAAGAAGTTTGTCCCCATCCCAGAGCCTTGAAGAACTCCCAAGGGACCAGGCCATATTCAGGTCCAATACTTTTTGTGTTGAGCCCCGCGGAATATTTCACTTTCTAACCATACAATTACTAAAGTACAACCTATCGTAATTCCCCATACAAGAGCCAAATAGGGGCAAGGATCCATAGAATTCCATAGATTCGTTTAAGGCTTTCCATCTGATAAAAAGACTGATAGCTTGTACTTCGGTTGTATCAATTATCATTTCAACGATCAACTTCACCCATAATAATATCTATGCTACCTAGTATTGTCATAATATCTGCCAATTTCATTCTTTTAAGTAATTGAGGAAGAATTTGCAAATTGATAAAAACCCGGCGGACGATTTTCCCATCGCCAAGGAAAACAAAACTCTGATCCCCTATGAGAAAAATTTTCCAATTCTCCCTCGGGGCTTCAACTCCGCACATAAAGTTCTTGTTTAGCAATTCAAAAGTAGGGGAAGTTTTTTTTACCTAATGAATCGATATTCAAAATCGCCCATTCCGGATCCTTCTCTAATCAAAAATGTCGGTTCTAAATTTTTCATAGGGACCCCGGAATTCTTTTCCAACGCCTGTTTTGAATAATAAGTTTAGTTATGGACATTTCGGTCATATTCATTCACCAATTCGGACTAAATAACGAGCTAATGAATCTCCCTCTTTTTGCCACGGAACGTCCCATTCAAATTTCGTCGTAAGACTCATAAATGATCCTCTTTACGAAAATCCCATTGTACTTCTCGGAAGCTCGTAGCATTGGTCCCCCTGCTAAACCCCCAATTTATTGCTTCCTCTCCGCCCAACAACACCGACTTCTACTCCTTCAACTCGTCTAAAAAAAAAGGATTTTCGGCCGTAATGAGTTTTTGATATTCAGTAACTCTTGTTAAAAAATAATCGCAGAATTCAAAACATTTATCTATCCCAGCCATGAGGTAGATCAGGCTGCTAACTCCCCGATACGAAAAAAATTATGCATCCATTCTCATACCATGGTGGCAGCTTCGAATAAACATATACGAACTCTCTTTCCTCTAAAAATAAAGAAAAAAGGAGTCTTGCACCAATATCCGCCATAAAAGGCCAAGCCAAACAGATAAAGCTCTCACACGCAACACCAACAAAATAACTCTGGGGGGATTATAGTAGCTGGCCTCTTTTTTCGTACTGTGAAATATTTCCCAACTGTTCCGGCCCATTTCCTGTTATTGCTTCTGTGAACATAGTAGCTAAATAACCCCAACGTGTTACATAAGGCAATATGTATAATGTTCGGTTTTCCCCAATTTTTTCCATTCCCTACGTGTAAATAACCTAATATTGGTTCCACAGTCCAATAACCATAACATCTTCACCGTCCTAGAGGTAACAATTAAAAGTCGTAGAAAACACCATGCATTGATGGGTGTGGGACCCATATTAACTATCAATAAGGTCTTTTCTTGTAGCCGGACATTCATTGAGGTTTCCTCGCTTGATTCTTCCAATGAATTCCCTGAAAAACTAAAAGAAGCTCATTAAAATCAAGATCTAATCTAATAAATCAAATAATTCAAAAAATCCTCTCATTAACGAGTTTTTGACTCCGAATATCAATTGGTTAATTAATTCTTTATAACGTACTCTAATCCTTTTTTGCAGATAAGATAGTAGTCGTTGGCGTTTTCCCTAGGATTTTCCGTAAACCTCTCTGCGATAAATAGTCTTTCTATGTAATTTCCATAGGGGAAGTAAGCTTCGTATCTTATTAGAAAGCGCGCTATTTGTAATTCAACTGATCCCCGGTTTTCTTCTTGTGACATCATTGGACCATGAATGAATTTTTTATCATACAAAGAAATCCCCTCTTTCTTTTTTTTTCATTTTTTTGTGTGAGGTATTTTTTTTTTGATCAGTATAATAAATAATAATGTCAGTTCATTTTGGAATTGATATACTATCAATTATTCTTCTACTAACCTTCACTCCTCTAAAACAACATCCAATAAAAAAAATACACAAAACCCAAATCAACAATAAAAACTCAAATCCCTTAGAAAAGACTTCAAATCCCAAAAAAAACCAAAAAAATTCCAACAAACACAAAACCTAGAATTAAAATTCCAATCCCAAACCCAAAAACCCAGCCAAAGCTTACTTTAAAAACTAAATAACCCAACTAATCCAGACATAAAAATTTGGCTCCCAAACAACAATTCCCCAAAAAGCCATAAAAAAACAACCATTCCACCCAAAACCAAAAACGAAAAACCAATACCAAAACCACTCAACAACCAGGCATTCCACCGCATTTTTCCCCCCAAACAAAATTAAAAACCCAAACAAAAAAATTATAATTAGATAATCAAAATACCCCAACACAAATCTAAACGAACCACCGAAAACCCCCAAAATTAACTAATATTCACTAGAACCCTTTCAAAAAAAACCAAAACCATTTCCAATTCAAAATCTAAAGCCCAAACAATAACCGAACCAAAAAACCCACCCCCAAACCCCTTCAACATCCCCAGAAAACAAACAAACTTTACCATACAAAATAATTTTGAAAACAAACCCTCCACACATTAACAATCTCCAAATTCTGTAAGCCATTAACCCCTAAACCCCACCAATAACAAAACCCCAAACTAAACCCAAACTAATAAAACAACTCCCATAATTAAACTGCACTCCCCTTTTTCCCATTAAATCAGAAAACCTCCATTCCCACGGCCAAAAACAAAAACCTTCGAACAAATCACCCAAACAACACAAAAACAAAAACCATAAAATACCTTTTTTATCACACCCCAACGAAAAAAAAATTTTTTCACAACATTCCTAAATCAAAACACCTTAATAAAATAAAACATTATTTCTTCCCTTCCCTATTTGGACCTCCATTCCCTTAAATCACAAAAAAAAACCCAATTTTTACAACCAATTAAAACCCTTTTTCCCTTAAAAAATTTTTTTCCTAAAAATTTAAAAATAAATTATAACAAATATTAAAAAAATCAACAACTCAACAACGACAAACAAAAACCAAAAACCGTAATAATCCCCCAAAAACCCAGAATCAACACCCAAACCAAAATCCACCCCCCTAACACCATAAGCATCTTAAAATAACACCAAAACACCTCCAACTCCACATCCCTCACACATTCTACTTCCTCTACTCACCCACACCCACCACAAATACCATACCCATCCCCCACCACATCCTACCTACAACACCCCAACCCCCCCCCACCCTACCCCCACTCCCCCCCCCCCTCTCCATCCCCAATCCTCAAACCCCAACCCCTAAAACAAACCACTCATATTCCCACCACTCTCCACATACCCCTACACCCCTTCCTAACCACTACCACACATCCCCCACCCCCACACCCCCCCCCCCCAACTTCCACCCCCCTCAATAAAGACCCCCTGCACCAACGCCCGTTACTCTCACTGGTTGCAGGTAGCTCCCACGACCGACCCTATCAATTCATCTGAGTACATGCCCTTACAGCCGATGCCCCGCCCACGACCTGACGACTAACTAGCATCTCCATTGCATCAACCATGTGACCAACTCAGCGACATTCGAACGTAATCTTCTACGCATAAATGCCGCCAATGGGAGCAAATGCAATAATTCAAAAGCAATATCGCGTCCTAAATAGAGTTATCATCTCTTTTGTAACGAGGTATGTCTTGGGACCGCGAGCAATATAGGTGCTAATGGAATGATATCTAATTCTTCCTCTATCTGCCTAGATACACAATCTTCTAATTAAGTCATGCCCATACCAACGCTCCGGTCCCACCGACAGTACCTCTGCAATCTCACATAAAAGCGCGCATAGCCCAATACCGATCATACCTTGCAGCATGCCTCATGAATTTCCAAATTAACCGCACTTGGGATTGAAGGGCAGGGCTAGCGTACTGACATGATTTGGAGCAAATTAGTTACAAGACCTGAAGTAGACAAAACATTGTGTAAAAAAGCGTACCTAGGTAGATCATTATGGTACGGTGTACAACAACAAACCCCCCCCCCCCCCCCCCCCTCCCCACTATCCATAAATGGTTCGACTTCGACATAAAATACGAGACTTAATAATTTTTACTTTTAAAATAAGGAACCATATGAATAATGGATAGATCCAATGAACATGAAAAATTTAATGATTCATATAAATTACTAATGCCATATGTCCAGAATATTAAATCCAACGAGTAACTAATAATCCTGTTTACAGAAAACAAACTAAGTTATCCTTCCTCTTTTCTTGACGAATCCATATATACGTTCTAACGACATCATCGACTAATACAAATCTTATGTCCAAATGAATTGTAAATTCATAGAAACGACTAGAAAAACGAGATTTAATTACTATATGTTCTACACGTTAAAATCTTCAATATATTGATATTCTCAAAAAAGTTATAGAATTGAATGTACATATACTATCAATAAAGTTGATTATAGTATACGTCTGTATAGGACTTCTTGTCCGTTGAAAAGTTTATGCCGCCACTCGGACTCGACCGAGCATGCATCTAGCACATGATTCCTCAAGGAGCAGCGCTGTCTACGATTTCGACCATGGCGATTATTTAAAAGCATAATAACCATATTTTTACACATTCGTCCCTCCCTGACGGGAGTAAATCATTCAAGGAATTTGTTTAGTAAATATATCAAAAATAGATGATGATTTGTCCTTATTCTCAGAGACTAGTTTTTTGCATACACTTCCTCGATGAAAAATAAATGCTTACTAATAGCGGTTTACCTTCAATCCTAAGAAAACGAGTTTTTCACTTTAATTTCATTTCTTTTTAATCTACAAAAATCTTATTTTTTTATCTATTCTAAAATATGAGTTTACTTGTAAAACTCCTAATTTCACTAACTTTATTCCCTACGCATTTATAAACTCCTTATTAGCTATATATTCCTACCCTCTATAGTGAATCCTTAATGTATTCGGTTTATCTAAATGAACTTGAGTCTTATAGTTGGATTCTTCCCCAACTCAATTGCGAACTCTTCGCGTTTGTAGTACTCTCAGTAGAAAATAACGTCAGGCATGAGACGCAGAGGGTTCAGAGTCTAGCCCATATCTCAAAGCTTCCGAAAAATCGATTTGTTTGACTGGATTGATATTTGATCCATCTTACAACTTATAGCACTACATACTAGAAACTAGGAAAAGTACTTCATACATAAATTTGTAGTGCGATATACCTTCATCATAAAAAAATCCTGAATACTGACTTCTTATATGGAATTCGATAGAGGAACAAAATACCCATCAGGAAGCGGGCAAATATCCTAAATAAAGTCGATGTCGAGAACTTTTTCTTCCATATTTATTTCCAACCTTCATTTATTGTTTTTCAGGAGTGTAGTAGCTCACAAAAAATTAGTATTTACCATAAGAATAAAATACTAAAAAAAAAATGGAGGAGTTCGGTTTTATGATTTGATCTATGATTCAATCAACAATAAAAAAAAGGCATATTCTGTCTAGTATTTGATTAATAAGACTTTCTGTATTCTTATATATTTAGACAAAAATACACGGAATTTTTTTTTATGCATCGCTCTTAAACTGAGTCCCTTTTTTATTTCACCTTTTATTTTGTTTCTGTGCATAGAAGAACTTTTTGCACTCATCACCGGCTAGAACAGAGATTTCGCTAACGAAAAAGCCTTTTAAGGCAGCCCAAAGATCCTTTCCTTTTCCAAAATATTTTTTCGAATACGCTTTTTTGATATAGAAGTACGCTTTTTAGGAACTGCCATTTTTAAATAAAGAGGTTTTTAGTATTCTGATTGGATGTGAAAGACATCTATTAAAACGTTCGGTACTATTCATTACCTCTCCATTTACTCTCTAAAACAGCTTTATTCCTAGAACTTTTTTCTCTTTGGATTTATCCATTTTTTGGCCATACTTCACTTTTCCGTGTAAAAAAATGCATGATGTATCAAAAATGATAAGTTCTTAACCCCTTTTATGCTAAAAGGCTCGACTAAGAGGTTTTTCAAAACGGGTCAAGTTGGAAGAAACTATATATTTAATTTAATTTTTTTTATAAAATTCGTATGAGACTAGATAAAATTTTTTTATTTTATAAAGCAAACACCATCTTATATAAAATAGAAAATTTAGTAAAGCTGAAGAACAAATCTCAAATTTATGTTTTTTTTTTTTTTTTTTTTTTTTTTTTTTTTTTTTTTTTTTTTTTTTTTTTTTGGGGGGGGGGGGGGGGGGGGGGGAAGGGTGAAAAATAACGAAAAATAAAATTATTATTTCTTTGTCTATGTTTTTTTTTTTTATTATTTTTTGATTGACTCTTTTTAAATAAAATAAAATATAAAAGATAAAGTTTAAATTGAAAAAAAAAATAAATTGGGATTATTCTTTTAAAATGAATTAAATTTAAAATTTTT
>JAVBHU010000884.1:0-14135 GCA_034768395.1 Linum lewisii | reverse complement strand
CGAAGGGTCGCTAAGGGGGTAAACGAGTATTGTGTTCTCCATCGCTGAATTTCTCTGAAATGAATCGGATGAAATTGGAAACCAGTTCTGAGAATGGAATTGGAGTAATTGGTGATGAAGATTGGAAATAGAAAAATGGATAATGGAAGGAAAGCAGAGAGATTAGGGTTATAAAGCCAACTGGAAATTTCCTGGAAGTGAAAGGGTTTGAGGATTGATTTTGATTTAATTTTTAATTTTTAATTTTTAATTTTAATTTGGAATTTGGTTGTTTTTAAATTTCTTTATCGCTTTTGCGTTTGCGTGTGGATTTGTCAAGGTGAGGTTTTATAAACTGAGGGGGGGGGTTAAATTAAAATTAATGGGAGGGTTAAATTAAAGTTAATCAAGATTAAGGAAGGGATTTAATGATGACGGAGATAGACGTGGGAGAAGGAAAGTGGGACCCGCGTGTGAAACGTGGCAGCTACGAGAAGTTGTGTAGCTGAGTTTGGAATCAGTCATTTGTCGGGTGACTGTTCTTCTCTAGATATTTCCTGCCCATTAAGGAAAATAGCATTTTGGCCCCCTCTATTTTGACACTTAAAAAATAGCCCCCTTTTCTATAAATTATTCTTTTTTATCCCATTCTACTTTGACCACTTGTACCACTTTGTTTTTGGGTCCTTCCATTTCAACTTTCGTCTTCGTAACGTTGATGTTGCATTCGGTACACCTTGTTAGCTCCAATAGTCATGTATTAGCTTACTAAGTGTTTTCTAAGTGAGAATAGTGTTTTCTAATTAAATAGGATAAAATCGACGAACAAAAATTTGTGATTCCAAAATCCTTTTTATTTCTCATACTCTTCATGATATCTCCCCATTTACCTCCCTTCCAACTCTTCGTCTCCTACCTTCGATATCTCTCTCCGTCGGGTGTTGATGTGTCCAGATTTAACATTACGAAGATAAAAATTCGAACGGAATGACTCAAACGAGAAAGTAGTCAAAGTAGAAAAGGTAAAAAGAGAAATTTAGTGTATAGGGGCTATTTGTTAAGTTGACAAAGTAAAGCGGGAAACTGCTATTTTCCCCTGAGAATATAATTTACAGTTTTACAGGAAAGGTTAAATTTTCGAACTGGCGGAATAAAATTAAGAGAAAAGCACAAAGATATCATATAAAAAGATAAAAAAGAAAATCCAAGAAGAAAATGTGGAGTATAATCGTGTGATGCAACAACAAGCATATTCGAGTTGGAGAAGAAAAAGAGAGTCCTTCCTGATGAGGCATGATACACTCAACAACCTGTTGGATCAATAAAAGGTTCAGCTAAAGGTTTTAAATAGATAGAATGCACTTAATATATGAGCAAATAATATATTAAGTATTGTGATATTTCAGAGGACGTGTGACCAAGCCTTTAGCATTCACGTGAGGGCGTGATCTCAGATTTTGGTCTGGTAAAATGTGTTTTGTCCTTTGCTGAGTGGGCAACTTGGTATTTATGAGCCCTACATTTCGACTTCTGAGTGGTGTTTACGTGTGGTGCAATATGGGACGTCAGGTGCAGACCTAGTTGCGTCGCATGTGGGTGTTGGTGTTAGGGCAATGTGAGGAAATGTCACGATAAGACGTTGTATATGTCTGCGGACCATGCTGGAGTGACAAGCTAGTGATGGGTGACATGTGAGGGGTGAGCGCCAACTTGTTGAGGTGAACTGAGCTTAGAGGTAGGGGTCCAAAATCGTGCGGTTGGCGGTAAACCACACCAATTATTGCGGCTAAAATCCTACAACTTTTTTACGAAAGTGGCTAACAAAAACCACACCACATATTTTTGCGGTTATGTGGTGCGGGTGGTTACCCCGTAACCAATATGTGCAATTACTTTTACTTAAAAATCGTCAGTATCAGTTAAAAATTCAAAGTTTACACCCTAATGAAGACAACTAAGATCTAGACGAGTATGTAAGTCATGAAACTTAGTTTTTAAATTTATTGATCATATTAGAGTTGGATCTCTAGTCATGAGCTTTCGATACATTCGGTTGATTATCAAGATTTCTGTGTGGTTCAGGTAAATCAAACATGTAGATACTGGATGTTGTTAACTCCTTTATAATTAACAAACTCTGTAGTTGAATTAGTTTCAAGTAATCGGGTATTGCTAGTTAAGGACTTAGAGCATGTTTTTAGGTGGGTTGAGTTGGCGGTTAACCATGTTGATTTTGTGGTTAACCACTAACACATTTTTTAAATAAAAACCACAAACTGTACCACTAACACTCATGTGATTAGGTGGTTACCCCAAAACCGCAAAGTTCGGTTAGTGGTTATTGGTACCGCACCACTAACCACTCTTATGATGAGTGGTCAACCAAAATCACAAAGCATGGTTTGGTTAGTGGTTATAATAAGTAGCCACTAACCAATTTCCAGCCCTACTTAGAGGTCTTCACATGCACTGTTAGGTTAGGTGGTGGTAAGGGCGGATGAGCCATCCGCCTAAAGGTCCTTGGCCTATGGCTCATGACCCATCAATGAAAGTTATACTATTTTTCACCACACTAATGCATTCAAATTATTTTTGTCTTAGTCCACTAAATTTCTAGACAAGACCTCACGAGTGAGTCGACGATAATTGACAATCTGACTCGGATCCCGATAAATAGTGTCAATTCAGTGACTCCATCGTTAAAGGGACATGACATGATACCTACTCATCATATCTAAGGTCATATAGCCACACATTTGTCAGCAACCCAATATTTTTATCCCTCCATATTTATGTACGTCTTGCAAGGAACCGCCAAAGGGAATTTCAATGCACCTAATGAGAAGAAGCTCAACTATCTCTTATCTAATCAATCCTACATATCGAACCCCTTGTTAGGTCAACCAATCCTCTGTCTAACAGCTCAGTCACAGTGTGTCAACTTATCCAGAGTCGTGATCTGATTTCAACGAATTTCTCTAGAGATTTCAAATAGTTAGAGATTTGGGGCATTTATGTAAAACTATAACATAACTCATCAAATCCCCCCAAAATCACTAGTTTTATATAAAGATTTCAGAAAGCTTCCTAAAATTTTTGAGGCCATCTCGAAATCTCCAATTCCCCAATTTTCAGCTAAATAGATGATTTCGGCTAAATATTTAACACAAGAATTTAGACCACAAACCACCCAAATGAATCACCCGGTTTTAATCTAAGTCGACAATGCATACTCTATTGCCCTCTCCGAAATTAAAGAAATATTGCAAACTCCAGCCTATGAAGTGAAGGTAATGGGGGTGGTAACAGAATATTTCGTTCTATAAAAGCTGTAAATCCCATTGTACCTCTGTTTTTTTTTTATTATATAGTTGTGGTTAGGGTTGGGGACGGCTCAAGGTTATTTGGTCTGATTGAATTTGTGATTAATCAAATTGATTGACCATAATTACTTCTGTGATTCAAAATTGGTTGTGGTCATTGGCTTAGACTTATATTGTGTTTTTTCGTCAATTCGGTCAATGAATGAATTTGATTGAAAATTGCATATACATCCAAATATGTTTTGCTAGGTAGTCGGGAGACAATGTGTTATCACATTTAAGCTGTGAACCCAAATGGCCAGAAACCAACCGAACCATATGGCCTAAAGCCTACCATACAATTAATTCAAAGAGTTGAACACTTCCCTTCATTATTTCTTTTTTTTTTTTTTTTATATATTTTAATTAATGTATTTTGTCAAGGTTCGTTCTAGAGAGAAATGGATCGTTGGGTTCACACGTGCTTTGTGACGCTTCTTGGTGCTTTCTAACTTTCTTAGTTTGCTAAGGGAAATGATGTATAATAAAACCAAACTAAGCTAAAAGGATAGAGAGAGAAGACGCGTTTAGATAATGACCCTGCTGCTGGCTCCCTTTGGTTGGGGACACGTGTCACTCTCTCCCTCCTTGTCGGCATATTCCTTATTCTTTTTTCTGCTACATTTTAATTTAGGCCAAAACAAATTTGTAATCAAACGTTTACAGATAATGTTAAACATAGTAAAACTATTCTTTGTAACACTGTTTAGACCAAACATTTAATTTTTATGACAAATGTAGCCAACATCCATTAAAATTTTAACACCGTTAGTGACGATTTCAAACGGAACTGACGTGACATTCATTTGACTGATCAACTAGATGCCACATCATATGCATGTCATTATTTAAAAATAAATAAATAAATAAATAATTTACAAATTCTTCTTCTTCCACACTCACAGCCCCCGCCATCACACCCACGACCGCCATCGTTCCAGCCACCGCCACAGTCTCTCCACCCACCGACCACCGCCGTCTCTCCACCTATCCACCAACCACCGCCGCCCCCCAATCCCACTCACCACTGAACCGCCAAACCCACCCACCGTCGCTCAGCACCGAACCCACTCACCATCCAACCCCCTACGAAACCACGCAGCGGGCGGATCTGAAGAGCGGAGAATCCGCCGCCGCCCTAATCGCTCCAGTTCCCTCTTCTTCCCACTGACCTAAAATCCGACGCCTCCCTCTTCCTCCCATTTCTCTAACTCGTTCCGGTCGTCGGCCGCCATCTAGAGATACCATCATCCATTGTCGACCGTCTCCGCCGCCTTCCAGTCCGCCTCCGACTCGACGCTGTGTGAAAATTGAAATCGGGAATTCGGTTGGCCATCGACTGAATCTTTCGAAGCAGATCTAGAAACCGCGGAGGCGGAGCTCCGATGCTTCTGATTCTTCGAGTTTGAAGCAGAGGGTGGATCTCCACATAGTGACAATATATTAATCGATTTGGCTCGCCCTTCGCGAACCGGATCTCTGACTTCATTATGCTCTGATGAAATTATGCCTCTTTCTCCCTCTGTTCGAAGGTAAGGTGGTGGTGAGTGGTTTCAGAGCTGCACGTGGGTGGGTTCGGAACGGCAGCGGCGGTAGATGAAAGAGATTCCAGGTAGAAGGAGCAAATTAAATTAATTTGTTATGTTTATTTGTAATATGTAGCAAATAAATGCTTACAGAGCAAATAATAGCCACATCACTCGACAAGTCAGATTTAGGATTTGAATTTCCGTTAACTTGGACTGAAAGTTAACGGAAATTAAAACATTGCCATTTTTGGGGTTTCAGATAGCTTTGGCTATGTTTGACATTTCTCGGAAAGGTTTGGCTACAAATTTGGTTTTGGCCCCCGGTGCCCTGGACCCGACCAGACCTGCCCTTTACTCGGAGCCAAGTCAAAACCTTCAAGACAAGGGTCACCGCCTATATAGGAGATTGGAGTCGAGCCAAGCATGAAGAACTGGATCAGAGGTTCATCAGAGAAGGATGCACCGTGCTGACCCTCGATGACCGACAGAAATCCCATGAGGAAGACAAATGTCCGAAGGACACTGCCCGGGCCCCGGAGCGCACGGACAACCAGCCCCTACAGCGGACAACCATGCTCATCACTCCGAACCTGGCGGACAAGTTGATGCCAGAAGAATCAGGAGGTCAAAAGCCTGGAGGAAAACCTCACTTGTCCGAGGAAATGCTGCCAGCAAGCCAGAACCGCCCGGCATCACCAAAACCCTAGTATCGGGTCCGGAGCACTTGATGCCGAGCCGGTCACCAGCGTCGAAGGACGCCACCCGACCACCCGGTCACCCGGAACTCGCGGGTAATTACAGAATGCCACCGCACGGGTTCCGGGCACTTTCCCTAGCCGCGTCCGGAATCAGTCCGCGCCCGGCGACTTTTCCTAGTCCCACCCGGACAAGGACACCCGGCGTGCCCTAATCCGCCCGGAATAGGGTTTTTCCTAAATTCTGCCGGTTTAGGAATTTTATTCTCGGACAACTTAGTTATTTTTAATATTTTCTCGACCTACATTTTAGGAATATTTTAGTTTTTCCTTTTTAGAGTTGGAGACGGCTTAGGCCACCCTTGAGCTATAAATAGAGGCCTCGGCCATCATTGTAAGACACGTTGAATCATAATTGAAATTTCAGAACATTGTTCTTTTTCCTTCAAGTCTTTGCTCGTTGTTGCTTAGCTTAAGGTTTGGTTTATCATCAAAGGTTATCACCCTTTGTTTGTGGCACCAATTCGACTGAATACCTTGGGGTTCCTAAGTCTATACTTAGTGGATTTCAAGTGTTCTCCGCGGTTTCATAGGTTAGGACTCGTGGAGCTGGTAGTATAGTTTTGGGTGTTGAGTCGATCCCTTCCTAGAGGAGGCGGTTCGCATCAGCTGGTATCAGAGCACGGTTCAACTCTTGGACCAACAATCTATCCCAGTTTTCAGGTTCTTTTACTTGAATTCATATCCTTTAGTTTTCGTTGTTTTCAGTTTCAGAAAAAACCCTAAAAAAAAATCGTGCATTGTGTTTGTTCTATTCTTCTACCTGTCTTTAAGTTTTGTTGTGAGAAAGAGCTGTGGCCAATCAAAGAAAAGAAGAGAAAAAAAAAGAGAAAAGAAGAAAAAAAATCAAAGGTCTAGAAAAATTGACCTAGCTAAAAAAAAGCAAGGCCACGTTCACAATCAAGGTAGTAGAATAAGTTCAAGAAGAGGGGTTTATCATAAGTTTAGCTACTAGCTTTCGCACTACTAGCTTTCTTGGTAGAACACCCAAATTTGTTTGTCTTGTCATCCCACGACCTAGCTCAAGATTCTGGCCCCTAGAAATCCGAAACCCTAGGTATAAGGTCTTGTTAGTGTCATTGGTAGACTTAGACTGCATAGCTTCGAAGAAACTTGCAACTACTTGAATTGAGATTGCCTTTGTTTTGAAAATTTCAAAGAAAACCCTAATTTGAGTGACTTGAAAAAATTCATACACGAGTGGTAAGAAAAAGAGCGTGTGAGGTTCATTAGAGAGATTTTGGGAGGTTCTCTTTGTTCGTGACTAATCATGGCAGATGAGAGGTTCAATGCTTTTGATGCCGATTGACCGCCATGGCTGAAAGCATGGCCGAATCGCCGAGCAGATTGGAGCCACGAATGGAGATGGCCCCCGGCGGCCAAGAAGGAATGAGCAGGAGGAAGATGATGACGTGAGCAGCTTGAAGCTCAATGTGCCTAAATTTACTGGCAAAACCAACCCCGACGACTACATTGATTGGGAGAGGAGCATGGAGGATTTCTTTGAGTGCCATAACTATTCCGAGAGGAAAAAGGTAACCCTAGCCACCATTGAGTTTACTGACTATGCTGCCTTGTGGTGGGCTCAACTCAGGAATCAGATCAGGAAAGAGGAAGAGGACCCGTCCTTAGTTGGAGGAGTCTCAAAAGGAAGGGTGAGGAGAAAGTTTGTACCAAGCAGCTACAACCGAGACTTGCACACCAAGCTTCGATCTTTGAGGCAAAGGAGCATGACGGTTGAGGAATAAACAAGGGGGATTGGAGATCCTGGTTGCACGGCTTGACCTGAGTGAGGATGAAGATGCCAGATAGCACGTTTTACCGGAGGATTGCAAAGGGATGATTCTACACCAAGTCAACATTCTCAATTTTGTGACTATGACGACTTGATAAACGTGGCTATTAGGGTTGAGAAGGAACTGAAGAACGGCCTTGGAAGAAGGACTACCCCCGCCACCGATCAGTGCCCCGGTGAGAGGAGACCGAAGCGCCGGACCCCACCCCATACCGGCCAAACCCTAACCGGAGCGCCCGGATCGAGACCCAAACCCTAATCAAGGGTCGGCATCAGGGTAAACCCTAATTCGGTTCAAAAATCCCTACTACTAATTGCTCGGCCAAGTGCCATTGTGGGTTTTAAATGTCAAAGTAAGGGGTCACATGGCAAGGGATTGCCCTAACACCCGAACCATGGTGCTTAGAGGGGGAGAAGTTGTGACGGACGACGAGGAGGAACCAATTATTGAAGAATTGGAGGGAGAGTCCAATGAAGGAGAAGAAGTTGATATAGAAGGGTTTTGAAAAATTTTCAGCCTTCAACAGTCGAGGTGATCACCCCAGCACTGCCCAGCACAGTGCCCAGCACTGCCCCAGTACTGCCCCAGCACTGCCCCAGCACAGCGCCCAGCACTGCCCCGGCCCAGCGCCCAGCACTGCCCGGCCCTGCACCCCGCGCCCCCGGCACAGCACCCAGTATGCCCCGGCTAGCATCGGCCTGCCCCGGCCTGCATCACGACTGCCCCGGACATCTTTGTCCGCACCGAATGATGTCAATCGGCCCACCCCGGGTCTTTTGAACATTCCCCTGGCCAATTTTGGCTTGAAGAACGAAGGAGGACTCACCAACGTCCTGAAACAGAGCGCCGACCCGACGACCAACCCGGCGCCCCGACGGTCATAAATCGACGGCCCCCCCGCCCCCGGATTCAATTTTCAGCAGTCTCCCGACGGATCCTTAGTGGGACAACCTAAAGAAGATGGATGGGAACAAAGGGACAAACCTGTTCCATACCAGGTGTGTGATTTAAATAAGGTTTGCAATTTGGTTATTGACGGTGGAAGTTGTACAAATGCAGTAAGTTGGGAACTTGTCAAGGGTTTGGGAATTATACTCACTTACACCCTAAGCCCTATCGACTGCATTGGCTAAGCAATACGGGAGAGTTGAAGGTCAATAAACAAGCACACATTCCTTTGAGCATTGGGAGATACAAGGACGTGGTGTCTGTGACGTAGTACCATGGAAGCTGCCCATGTCTTACTTGGAAGACCGTGGCAATTTGACAGATATTCACAACATGATGGAAGGCCCCAACAAGTATCAACTTCTACATGGAGACACCACATTCAAGCTGAAGCCACTATCACCTTCCGAGATACTCAAGGATCAAATAGAGAGAAAGGTGAGCCGAGAGAAAAAAGAGAGAGAGCTCAAGAAAAGAGGATGAGAGAAGAAAAGAGTGAACCTCAAAAGAAAAAGGTGCAAAAACAAGAATCAAGCTCAAAAACAAAATTTCATGATCCTAAGGATCAAAGAGCTCAAAAGAGAGAGGGTGAGCGGGAGAAGAAAACCTGTTAGCTAAACCTAGTGAGATCAAACAAACCCTAGTATCTAGGAAATCCCTCTTTGGGTCATTCTTTACAAAGAATGTTTGATCTCTAACCCTAACACTTCTTCCCTAGTGTTGTGTCTTCACTTTTGCAGGATTTCAAAGATGTTTTCCCCAAAGACATCCTAGTGGATTACCCAATCCGAGGCATTGAGCATCAAATCGACCTTGTACCGGAGCATCACTCCCTAACAAAGCGCTATCGGACCAATCCAGAGGAAACAAAAGAATCCAACAACAAATTTGAAGACTTGATGGACAGGGATATGTCGGGAAAGCATGAGCCCATGTGCTGTTCCTGTCATCCTTGTGCCTAAAAAGGAAGGAAACTTGGAGGATGTGTGTCGACTGCCGAGCCATCAATAACATCACAGTTAAAGTACCGACACCCCATTCCTAGGTTAGATGATATTGCTTGATGAATTGCATGGTTCAACAATCTTTTCTAAATAGATTTGAGATCAGGCTATCACCAAATCCGAATGAAGGAAGGTGATGAATGGAAAACTGCCTTTAAAACTAAACTAGGATTGTATGAATGGATGGTTATGCCTTTGGATTGACTAATGCACCTAGTACCTTCATGAGGTTAATGAATCAAGTCCTTAGGCCTTTCATAGGGAAATTTGTAGTAGTTTATTTCGATGACATCCTAATCTACTCAAAAACCCTAGAAGATCATCTAGGTCACTTGAAATCTGTCCTCGAAACCTAAGGCAAGAACAAAATATATGCAAATTGGAGAAGTGCACTTTTGCACGATCATCTTGTGTTTCTTGGGTTTGTTGTTAGCTCTACAGGAATTAGAGTTGATGAGGACAAGATCGAAGCAATCAAGTCGTGGCCAACCCCAAAAAAACATCACCGATGTCCGAAGTTTCCATGGACTTGCAAGCTTTTATAGAAGATTTGTGAGGGACTTTTAGCACCATAGTGCCCCTCTCAC
Source organism: Linum lewisii (assembly GCA_034768395.1). Taxonomy (NCBI): domain Eukaryota; kingdom Viridiplantae; phylum Streptophyta; class Magnoliopsida; order Malpighiales; family Linaceae; genus Linum; species Linum lewisii. Next base: position 4,175 of record JAVBHU010000884.1, on the reverse strand, counting down.
GGCTGTCATTAAAAAGATATTCCTTTCCATTGGGGAGCACCTCAAGAGGCAGCCTTCGAAAACCTCAAGAAGAAACTCACCGAAGCCCCTTACTTAAGCTACCGATTTCTCAAAACCTTTTGAAATCGAGTGTGATGCTTCGGGAGTAGGAATTGGAAGCCGTGTTGATGCAAGAAGGAGACCTATCGCCTACTTCAGTGAAAAATTGAGTGGTTTCCACCCTCAATTACCACCTACGACCAAGGAATTGTATGGGCCCCAGTCCGAGCCTTGAAGACTTGGCAACATTATTTGTGGCCAAGGAGTTCATAATCCACCGATCATGAATCTCTCAAATACCTGAAGGCTCAACAAAATTGAACAAAAGGGCATGCAAGTGGGGAGTTCATTGATCTTTTCCTTACATCATCCACTACAAGCAAGGTAAGGAGAATGTGGTAGCCGATGCCTTTCTCGGAGGTATGCTCTAATCACTACTTTAAGTTCTAAGTTCCTTGGTTTTGAGCATATCAAGGATTTGTATGTGATGACCCGACTTTAAGATATTTTGAGTCTTGCACACATTTTAGGGTTTGAGGACTACTATAAGCAAATGGGTACCTGTTCAAAGGACCTAAGCTATGCTACCCGAGCCATTCAAGCCGAACCTAGTTATAAGAGAAGCAATGGAGGGGTTAATGGGTCATTTTGGAGTTGCCAAAACCTAGCTTGCTTAAGGAGCACTTCTATGGCCTAGGATGCGGAAAGAAGTAGAGAAGATCATCAACCAATGTGCCAAATGCCAACGAGCTAAGTCACACCTTCAACCTTTGGGTTATATACCCTTTGCCTATCCCGAACACCCTTGGGTAGACATATCTATGGACTTTGTTTTAGGATTTACCTAAGTCTAGGAAAGGCAAAGATTCCATTTTTGTGGTTGTAGATAGGTTTTCAAAATGGCTCATTCATTGCATGGCCATAAGGTTGACGATGCATCCCACATTGCTGACTTATTCTTTGGTGAGTGTTAGACTCCGGCATTCCTAAGACCATAGTTTCTGACCGAGACTCAAAATTCTAAGCACTTTTGGAAGACTTTGTGGGCTAAGCTAGGAACCAAACTTTATGTTTTCCACAACCGCCACCTCAAACAGATGGCCAAACAGAGGTTGTCAACGGTCTCTATCCCAAATGGCTAGAGCCATCATTAAGTCCAACTTGGGACTTGGGAGGATGTTTACCCCATGTAGAGTTTGCCTACAACCGATCGGTCCACTCAGCCACCCAATACTCCCCTTCGAATTGGTCTATGGTTTTAAACCCTCTAACTCCATTGGATTTATCACCATTGCTATACATGAGTTTTTGGATGCAGAAGGACACACCAAGGCTGAGTATGTTCGGAAGCTTCATAAGAAAGCCAAAGCCAACATTGAAAGGAGAACAGCTCAATACCCTAAGGAATGCAAACGAGGGAAAGGAGAAATCTTCCAACCTGGAGACCAAGTGTGGATTCACTTCAGAAAGGAGAGATTTCCTGACAAAGAAGATCTAAGTTGTGCCAAGAGGAGACGGACCCTACATGTCCTTGAGAGGATAAACAACAATGCTTTGTTTTAGATTTGCCTAACACCTATGGTGTAAGTGCTACTTTCAATGTTGCTGACTTAACTCCTTTCTATGAAGATGGATTTTGTAGAAACAGTTCGAGGATGAATCCTCCCCCAAGAAGAGGGGAAAGATGAACCCCGGTGCCTGGACCCGACCAGACTGCCCTTTACTCGGAGCCAAGTCAAAACCTTCAAGAAAGGGTCACCGCCTATATAGGAGATTGGAGTCGAGCCAAGCATGAAGAACTGGATCAAGGTTCATAGAGAAGGATGCACCGTGCTGACCCTCGATGACCGACAAAATCCATGAGGAAGACAAATGTCCGAAGGACATGCCCGGGCCCCGGAGCGCAGGGACAACCAGCCCCTTACAGCGGACAACATGCTCATCACTCCGAACCTGGCGGACAAGTTGAGCCAGAAGAATCAGGAGGTCAAAAGCCTGGAGGAAAACCTCATTGTCCGAGGAAATTGCTGCCAGCAACCAAGAACCGCCCGGCTCACCAAAACCAGTATCGGGTCGGAAGCACTTGATGCCGAGCCGGTCACCAGCGCCGAAGGACGCCACCCGACACCCGGTCACCGGAACCCGCGGTAATTACAAGAAATGCCACCGCACGGGTTCCGGGCACTTTCCCTAGCCGCGTCCGGAGTCCAGTCCGCGCCGGAGACTTTTCCTAGTCCCACCCGGACAAGGACACCGGCGTGCCTAATCCGCCCGGATTAGGGTTTTTCCTAAATTCTGCCGGTTTAGGAATTTTATTCGGAAACTTAGTTATTTTTAATATTTTTCCCCGACCTACATTTTAGGAATATTTTAGTTTTTCCTTTTTAGAGTTGGAGACGGCTTAGGCCACCTTGAGCTATAAATAGAGGCCTCGGCCATCATTGTAAGACACGTTGAATCATAATTGAAATTTCAGAACATTGTTCTTTTTCCTTCAAGTCTTTGCTCGTTGTTGCTTAGCTTAAGGTTTGGTTTATCATCAAAGGGTTATCACCCTTTGTTTTGTGGCACAATTCGATGAATACCTTGGGGTTCCTAAGTCTATACTTAGTGGATTTCAAGTGTTCTCGCGGTTTCATAGGTTAGGACTCGTGGAGCTGGTAGTATAGTTTTGGGTGTTGAGTCGATCCCTTCCTAGAGGGGCGGTTCGCATCAGGTTTGGCTACAAATTTGGTTTGGCTTTAATTTACTAATCCAATCATAGGGCTGCAAACGGTCGAATCGAGCCGAAATTCCCCCTGTTCGAGTTCGGTGTTTAATTTTTGCTCGGCTCGAGCTCGGCTCGGATTCGAATCGAGCTTCGATAATTGGGTTCAAGTTCGGTTCGTTTAGAATTTGCTCGATTCGGGCTCGGCTCGAGCTCGTTCGTTAAAGTCAGTAAACGAACCTTGAAACGAGCTAGAGCTCGAGCTCGATTCGAGTTCGTTCGTTAAAATTCATAAACGAAACCTTTAAACGAGCGACCGTTTCATGTGCTAATTCGAGCTCGTTTAAAAAAAAGGTCTTTTATAGTTCGGCTAGTTTCATGTCCTAATTTCTATTTTTTATATATATATATTTTATATTTTCAAATTTCCATAATTAATAATGTAGATCTTATTTATTTATTTTTTAATTTAATTTATAATTAATAAACTCATAGACTCACAAAAAATTATATTTTAAATATAAAAGTCTAATCTAATTATAATTAATGAACCATAAACTTACTAAATTTTTTATTTTTTAAAAAAACTTACTATACTTTATAGCGACAATTCATATCAACATAATCTTAAACCCGAACCCTAAGTTATAATGTTAATTCATATCAATAAATAGGAAGGAAGAGGAAAGAGACACTACAAAAAACAGCTGTTTGGCGTCGGTTGAATGACGTAGCAATTTAGCGTCGGTCGGTCAACGACCGACGCTAAGTAGTTGACTTCGCGTTTTTAGCGTCGGTTGATGGTCGACCGACGCTAAAATTAGCGTGGCAACCGACGCTATATGCCTTCCTGGTTCGATTTTTTTTGGTTAACCGACGGTTTAGATCAGCGTCGGGTCAACATAAACACTTTAGCGTCGGTTGTGACGACGCTAAAACGCGTCTATATAGCGTCGGTTGACGCGCGTTTTAGCGTCGGTCATTGACCGACGCTAAAACACGTCAGTATTTAAACCCACATCCTAACCCTAATTCACATCTCACATCTCTCAATCCTCTCTCTCAATCCTCTCCTCTCAACTCCTCTCCCACCCACTCCTCTCCCACCCAACTCCTCTCCTCTCCTCTCCCACCCAAAAAACCTCCCAAATCCTCTCCCACCCAACACGACACCGCTCCCCCCCACCACTTTCACCTACCGCCGGCAGAGCTTGGACGCCGGCGTCGGACCACCGAGCCTCCACCAGCCGCCGCCGACAGCCTTCCAGCTGACCTCCACCCAGCCGCCGCCGCCATCCTCTTCTGCGTCCGACGTCTCCTCCTCTCCTCCTCAGATCTACAATTTAACCTAGATCTATAGATCTATGTCTAGATCTAGTAGTGAGGACAAAAAAATCCAAATCGGAGTATAGGATGAAAAAAAGATCTC